>JBCJKH010000983.1:11755-34784 GCA_039877255.1 Loriculus beryllinus
CTGTGCGAGCACGTGGGAGCGCGGCCCCCCCCCACCCCCCAGCCTGTCCTGTCGGGACCCTGTGCCCCCGTTGTCCCCGTTATATGCCTCCGCGGCGGGGCTGGTGGGGGCAGACGGGACGGCCACGTGGTTGGGGCAGTTTTCCTGCGGGGCGGCCCCGGAGTGTAAACGTGCTATTTGGTGCCGGGAGGAGAAACAAATGCCGCCTAAGAGCTCGTTGTCTCTTTCAGACCCCGAAGAATCAGATCAAACAGAAAAAAATGGCTCCTCCTCCGAAAAAGGTCGAGGAAAGTGAGGAAGAGGAGTCCTCTGAGCTAGAGGAAAGCAGCGGAGAAGAGGTGATTAATCTAGAAATTGAGTCAAAAGGATGCACGTGTTACAAAAGTGTCAGGAAGGTGGCGGGGTGCATAGTGTGTGACAGAGAATCGACATCAATGAACAGTTGGTGTCTGTCGGCTGGATGTGGCTAAAAGAATAAGCTGTATGTCAAAAGAGAAGAGTGATGTAGGAGAAAGTAGCTTTGCTGCTCAGTCTGTACTTCCAGGCTCTGTGAAGAGCTGCTGGGATCTGAAAGCTGTCCTGGGATGGATAAGCAAGTGGGCAGTTAATTACCCTAGTAGGTAGAAAATTGGCAATAGTTGGGTTGTCACACATAAATAATACGCAAAAATAAAAATTTCAAGCTCTTCAATTCTACCAGGGATATCACTGGTCTTTGTTCAGTACCAGGAAATTTAGAGATGCATTACTGTTTCATAAAATCTGTTAAAAATTAAAAAAAGCTGGCTTTGAGCTTTATTAATTCCATAGAGTAGGCAGTTATGCTCATTTAGCAGAAACATTTCCGTTTGTTTCTAAATGCTTTAGATTGTACCTCCTATGTATTTGTCTGACAGTGATGTAATAGCAGTTTAAAGGGCCAGTGTAAAAGTCTTGCACTGATTTGTATTTCAGATGATCCCTCTGAAGAAACCACAAAAAGTAGCAGTTACGCCAGCCAAGAAGGCTGCTACCCCTGCAAAGAAGGCTGCAACTCCTGCGAAAAAGGCAGTTACACCTGCCAAAAAGCCTGTGGCTACTCCAGCTAAAAAGGCTGTTGTTCCATCACCAAAAAAGGCTGCTGTCCTAACCAAGGGAGCAAAAAATGGCAAGAATGCTAAGAAGGATGAGAGCGAGGACGAAGATGAAGATGATGAGGAAGATGATGAAGAGGAGGAAGATGAGGAAGATGATGAGGAATCTGGTATGTTATTTTTGAAATACTTGTTCATCCTTGCATAAGTTGACTAGAACTGGTCTAATTGAGTTGCTGAATTTCAGTACTATTAGGATTTAAAGTTTAGTATTAATACATATGAGAGGGGGTTCGCTAGTTAAAAAGTAGAAAAGAAGGAAAGGTGGGGAATTGGTGAAGTTCGCAGGAAGGAGAACTGGGCGCTACATGCATCTTCGTTGAAGCATCTTTGTTTTCTGATCATTCTTCCCTGAACTTTTCCAAAATCTTGTGCAAGTGCTTTACTAGCAAAGTTTGAATGCTGGGTGGTATGGGTTAACACTTGCTGTGTTGTTGGTGCAGATGAGGAAGAGGAACCAGCAGTGCCTGTGAAGCCTGCAGCCAAAAAGCCTGCAGCAGTACCAGCCAAAAAGCCTGCAGTTGTGCCAGCAAAGCAGGAATCTGAAGATGATGATGATGAGGAGGATGATGACGAGGAAGATGATGGTATGTGGGATTTTGGAAACCTGACTCAAAGCAAAAAGGGGAAAGAGCTTTTAAATATGTTAAACTAATAAGCACTTCTGGGGGAGCTAGAGGGATTGTGTGTAACTTAATGTATTCTTGGGAGTGATGGTGTTACTCAACTCCTTTCCTGAGACCCTACAAAATTAAGGAAGCACAAAAGATGGTATTCTACTTTGTCTTAGCCTGAGAAGGAGCTTAATCTTGAATATGTCTGGAATCTTGCGCTGAAATTGTTTCAGAGTCTGAAGATGAAGCCATGGACACGACCCCTGTTCAGGTGAAGAAGCCTGCTCCAGCAAAGGCTGCACCAGTGAAGTCCAAGGCAGACTCTGAAGATGAGGAAGATGAAGAGGATGATGAGGAAGATGAGGATGAAGAGGAGGACGAAGAGGATGCTGAGGAGGAAAGTGAGGATGAAAGTGAGTTTAAATGTTTTTTGAGGCTGTAACTCTTAACAAGAATGATGCTTGAGCAACTTTTTTGTCCTCTTGTGGTCTTCTGGGCAGAGGAACAGTTGCTGTAGTGACAAGACAAGGCCTTGTGCATGATGTGTGTACAGATTAATGCTTTAGTATCAGTCCATTGTAGGAAAAGTTGATTTGTACTTACCAGTGGGATGTTTTATTTTCTTATCACAGAGCCTGTCAAGGAAGCACCTGGAAAGAGGAAGAAAGAAATGGCCAATAAAAGCGCACCAGAGGCCAAGAAAAAGAAAACAGACGGTAGGTGTTATGGGCTTATCAAATAGTGCTTGCTGATGGACTGTTACTGGAGGGTGAGGCCTGTAACTGTGAAGTGCTGAGTGGGTTTTTTTTCCAGCACAAGTGATGATAGTAAGGGACTTAATACTGAAGTATGATGTCACTTTTGAGCAGAAACTGATGTGCTAAACCTGTCTCTTTCAGTTCTTAACAAAAAAAAAAAAAAAGGCAGCCCAATCTGATACATCTTTTCCTTTAAAGGGCCCACTTCAGCATTCTCCATCTTTGTGGGAAATTTGGTCCCCACCAAGGACTATGATGAACTGAAGGCTGGCCTCAAAGAATTTTTCGGGAAGAAGAATATTGAAGTTTTAGATGTCAGAATTGGTGCTTCCAAGTGAGTTCATCAGTAGAATTTTGGTGCTAATTTCTTAATTGGCGGTAATTTATTTGGAGAGGTATCTCCCTAAAGGGAGAGCTGCCGCTTCAGTACAGATCTGCTGTTCTGCACTGCTGTTAGTTGTGTGGGTCAGTTAGCATTTATTTACTGACAGTCTAACTTGACCAGTGAAGACCTCTTCTTGTTCTGTGTGTCTGTGTTCTCTGCTACTAGAGGTAGATCGGCTTGAATAGTAAGGTTTCTTCTTTCAGGCGATTTGGCTATGTAGATTTTTCATCTGCTGAAGATCTGGATAAAGCTCTCCAACTGAATGGAAAGAAGATAATGGGTTCAGAAGTCAAACTGGAAAAAGCAAAAAGCAAGGAAACTATGAAAGAAAATAAGAAAGGTACAGCCTATAGCTCCAAATACCTGTGCACATCAAAGAAAAGTTGTCATCAGGTCTCGGAGCAGGCTTACAGTGTTACTGATGGCCACTGTTCACTCTTTTAAGGCAGATCTTCTGGTTTGGGCTCATCACAAACAGTTCTCAAATGGTGACATACAGCTAGGCAAGTTCAGACTGGAATATCTGGAAATGTGATCACTAGAAATACACCGTGTATGGGGGGGGGGGGAGCTGAGGAGGAAGTGTGACCCTTTCTGATCTTGATGCCTTTAAGAGAAGTACAGTGGCAGCCTAATTTCCATCATAGTTGCTTTTTCAGCTTATGAAAGTGTGAATGTTTAGAGTGTTTTTTCTGTTGGGTCAACTCACTGATTCTCACTAAACTGGCAGTATAAATGAGAAGGGATTTTTTTAGCTGGTAACATGAAAGTAACTTTTCTCTCTTTGTAGAGAGAGATGCCAGAACGCTGTTCGTGAAGAATCTGCCCTACCGCTTAACTGAAGATGAAATAAGAGAGGTGTTTGAAAACGCACAAGAAATCCGAATAGTAATGAACAAGGAGGGAAACAGCAAAGGGTGTGTAGCTGTTGGATATTTGACGTTCCTTTGCATCAGGAGTATTTGAAGTATTTTTCTTCCACATCCTTCCTTGCATTCACAAACTTTAATCATTCCTGGAAGGAGGCATTTGCTTACGTACTTTTCTGTGCTGCAGGATGGCCTACATTGAGTTCAAAACAGAAGCTGAGGCAAACAAAGCTCTGGAGGAGAAGCAGGGCACAGAGATTGATGGTCGTGCCATGGTTATAGATTTCACTGGTGAGAAGAGCCATCAAGACCATCAGAAAGGTACTTTTTCAAACCAAAAATGTGCATACATATGACATTTAGGGTTTAATTTAACTTTTTTAAGAAGGTTGCTAGAATAGAGCAACTTGAAGCACTGCAGGAAAACTGTAAGATAACAGGGAGAGAAACCTTCTGCCTGTCTTGTGCTCTGCATCCTGTCTTTGCTCATGTTTTAGATGGGGGGAACAACTAGTCTAAATGACCAAAACAGTGCTGCACTTTGCCTTGTGCTTCACCTTGAGGTGAGAAGGGGGCAGCAACTACTTTCATTCTAGAGAGGGTCTTGTGACTTAGAGACACAGCTCTCCTCCAAACTTGCATGCTTATGGCACTGAATTTTCTCCATAGGAGGTGGAGAGAAAGAGTCAAAGACCTTAATTGTGAACAACCTCTCATACGCTGCTTCAGAAGAGACTCTCCAAGAACTGTTCAAAAAAGCTTCTTCCATCAAGATGCCACAGACCAACCAGGGCAGGCCAAAAGGGTGTGTTGTGCCATTCTCCTGCATTGTCATTATAAAGGACTCGGCTCTCTGGATCCCTTGTGCTTCCAGGCTGACCTAAATCTTTCTCTCCAAATAGGTACGCATTTGTAGAATTCCCCACCACTGAGGATGCCAAAGAAGCATTGAATTCCTGTAACAACACAGAGATTGAAGGCAGAACAATCAGACTGGAATTCAGTTCACCAGGGTGGCAGAAAGGGAACACGAACGCAAGAGGAGGATTTAATCGTAAGTGTTCAGGTTTGATTTTGAGACAGCTGTGGCAGGAGTGTACCATTCATGTGAATGTAGGGCTGCATGTCTGTGGAGTGAAAGGCTTGCATCAAAGAGTTGAGTGTGCTGGATATGATGACTGACTGTCTGAAATGCTGATGAAACCACTGCCGAAGTCCTCTAGATAGTCAAGTGCTGATCCAGCAGCATCTGTCCAGTTAATGTTTCTGTTGGTGAGATGCAAGCATCTATTTAAAAAATAAAAAGGAAGGGAAAAAGTGGGGAGAAAAAAAATAAACATTTTAACAGTACCAGGTTGGCTGATGGAGATACTTTTGATGTCAGGCCCTAACTACAGTCCTGAAAAGTTTTCTAGGACTACTTTAAATGCCTGAGTTGTTCCTTCAAAACCAACCCCTCAGCCTTGCCAGCTGTTGTAGGAGCCTACATTGCAAGCTGGCTGCTATGTTAAGTGGTGGCTACCTTGATAGGGTTTAGTGATTTCTGAATGTATTCTCTTTCCGTAGAACAAAGCAAAACATTGTTTGTCAGAGGCCTTTCGGAGGACACCACGGAGGAGACACTAAGAGAATCATTTGAAGGCTCTATAAGTGCTAGAATAGTCACAGACAGAGACACAGGATCATCTAAAGGGTATGTTAAAACACCACTATGGATTAGCTGAGTTGTTGTGAAGTGTCACTTAAACTGGTAACTGCAGTGCGGGGCGATACTCATGTTCATGTGGGCAGTTTTTGAGGCTAGTAAATTGGTAGAAAAAAAAAAACCCAGAAAACATGGTAGCATATGTCTTTGGGTCTGTTCACAAACTCACTTCTCAATGAGCTCCTTCCTGCCAACAAATCCATGGCAGCCTATGGATTCGCACGAGAAGAATATTAACTGTTTAGTACTGGCAGATTCACAACAGGACTCCCTCCGTTGTGATCAGCCACTGCTCTTCCACAGGTAACACTGCTGCAGCAGCGCAGGCGTTTGTTTCCGAAGGGGTTGCTGTTGTGTACCTGAAGGTGGTGCTATAGCTTGCAGAGTTTGATCCACTTGTCTTAACCTGGTTCCTAGGTTTGGGTTTGTGGACTTCAGCTCCCCAGAAGATGCCAAAGCAGCTAAAGAAGCCATGGAGGATGGAGAGATAGATGGAAACAAAGTGATCCTTGATTTTGCCAAGCCGAAGGGTGAATTTCAGCGGGGCGGCGGATTTGGAGGTGGATTTGGTGGTCGTGGTGGCAGAGGAGGAGGCCGAGGAGGAAGAGGTGGATTTGGTGGCAGAGGTGGTGGCAGAGGATTTGGAGGTAAGAAAAGGCAAACAACTGCTGTTCCAAGGGAACTTGCTCTAAAGCTGTATGGAAGCTGTTCTTGGGATTGTGGTGTGGTGCTACCAGGAGTGTTTGATGTGAATTTTATTTCCTGTCCTGTGCCAGGGTGGGTTGGGCAACCTGTAACTCTGCTTCTTGTCTTAACTTACTTTCTAGGTAGAGGAGGTGGCTTCCGAGGAGGCAGAGGAGGAGGTGGTGGAGAACACAAGCCACAAGGGAAGAAGATAAAGTTTGAATAAACTTCCCCTTTCCTTTCCCTTCTCCTGCTCTCTGAGACTTATCTGAAAGGACTCCGGGGGTTTTTATTCTCCTTTGATCTTGGCGGAGCCTTCGGAGGACATTCCAAGATGCGAAGCAGTACTGTGAGCCACTTGGAAGATACAGTTTTCATTTCAAGGAAGAGAGAGCAAGCCATTTTGACTGCTTGCTAATTCAAACGAACTTTTAAAAAGAGCGCTAGATGTGGGAATTTACCCCTTGTCTGTGAGTTGTCTTGAATTTATAATGTTTTACCCATGTACAAAAGGTTTGGATTTTTTTTTCCTATAAACTTCTGTAGCATTTTTGCTGTAAAAATGCAAAATGTTTTATCATTTGTGCTTCAGCACCCTGTCTTGGACAGATTAAAGGACCTAAACTGGTTCGTGTTACTTCTGTGCCACTAAATGAAACAGGTCTGTGAGAAATTCTGTCCTGGTCCTCCTCTCTCAAGTTCAGATCATTACCATCAGAGACAGGAGCCCTGCTTTCCTCTAGCCTATGTCAGCTCCCAGCAGTGTATGTGTGCAGGGGGAGGAGTAGGAGAGAGGAAGGTGATGGCTGAGGGAACTCAGTGGCTGTAACCACACTTTTTAAACTGAAGATGTATGTAATGTTGCATGCTAGCCAATTACTTTTTTACTTTTTAAATCAGTAAAACAATCTTCTACTAAGGCCCTGCAGCTCAGTCACACTGATGTGCATTGCCTCTTGTCCTTCATTCTAGGTTATTTTTTTATCTTGACTTGTGCTGTTGTAAGAAGCAAATAGATTAAAACATGGGCTTGGGCAGTACTAACCCTCACAACCCTCGTTGCAGGTGATTGTCATCACTAGAGTGGGGATGAAGGTGCTGGGTCCTGGCTCACTCCTGCCAGTGTGTTACTGGCTTTTGTTTTCCAGCCAGGCGGTTGGCTGGTGTCCCGCAATGGTGGCTTGGCTGGTTGAAGCAGTGCTGCTCTTGGGTGCAGAATCCCCAAAGGGCAAAGCAGGCTTGGGTCAGCTGTTGTGGCTGCAGGGTTTGTATAATTGTCAGCTGAGCCCTGCTTTGTCTACTGCATCCTGCCTTAGGCTTGTGCTTGGAGGCAGGTACTGACCTTGAGCTTCAGCCCTGTGGGGCAGCCTCACCCCCTTTGTGTACTGTATTAACGCTGGGAACTTCTGCCATGCAAAATCCTCGAAGGCCGTCCTGTGCTCATGTGCCGATCTCTTTCTCCGTATGGATTCCCAAGGCAGCCCATGGAGGTAAAAGGGTTTCTGTAGGGACAGAATGTTGAACAGCAGTGTGGGCATTACTTCTACCTTGGGGTTTCTGCTCCCACTGAGGCCTGAGGAGGGGTCTGTGCTTTCCCCGTGCACTGAGCCAGGGCTGCCGCTTTCCGGCCGTTTGGGCATCAGCCATTTTAGAGCCTCCACCCGGGACCCGGCGGCAAATGGTCGGAAGGCGGCGGCACGGCCGGCCGCCAGGGGGCAGCACGTCCCCGCGCTGGGGCTGGGGCTGGGGCTGGGGCTGGGGCCGGTGCCGCTGCTACTCGGGGATGCTCCGCGCCGCCCCGGAGCCATCCCCCCGGTGCCTGGCAGGGTCCCGAGTGCTCCTCAGCGGCCGTGGCGGGAGCGAACAGGCGCGGGGGCCGTCCCCGCTTCCCTGTGAACGCTCAGCAAGTTGGTCTGGGGCCGCCGCACCTGGTATGTCCCTGCCCTAACTTGCCTCTTGGCCCCACTTTCACACCAGAACCCGGACCCTGCAGGCACTTGGGGGACCCTGGATCCCTGCTGATACCTGCGGGGGAGTCCCGGAGTGGGAGGACACAGCCCTGGGTCATGCTGGAGAGGAGAAGGGTGAGAGCATCCACAAGTGCATCCACTTAGCATTTTGCCTTTTGTCCCCACCTGGGGAATTTTTGGTGCCACTGGGAAGCTGGCCCTGGTGGTTGGTGGTCCAGCCTGCCAAGTGCAGAGTGTCCTGGTGGCCTTTGCTGGCCTCTCCACTCCGCATCGCCTTGTTGAGCCCTGGAAACTAAGCCCTCAGTTCCCCAACACTGAGGTGAGACCCACAGGATCACCTATGGCTTTCCTCCTCTTTACCCCAGCCAGGCTCAAACCTGATGAGAGCTTGGCCCTGCAGTTGTGTCTCACTCTGCTCTAGGGTCACCATGCTGACCCATGATATGTGTATCCCCTTATGCTATGGCCAAGGCATGTGTCACCCTTTGGTAGTGCTTTGGTTCAGGAAAAACCAGTGAGCAAGGTCCTGCCATGGAGGGGGTGATAGGGGCAGCATGGTGGCGATCTCCTTCAGGGTGAGCAGGGGATGATAGACAAACCTGCCAAAGCAGCTCTTCCCGTGGAGGGTGATGTGAGAAGTTCCTCACTGCAGGGTGCCAGGATGATCTAGAGTTTACCTAAGTTTGAAATGCAGCTGGAAGGTGCATGGAGGAGAGAAAATATCTACCAGCCCTTGTTAAACACCATACCAGGTTCCACAAGGAAGCTGTGCCAAGCTGGGACAGGGCAGCCACAGCCCCCAGATCCCACTCTAAGCAGTGGTTTTGCCACTGTAGTCCATTACCAAGTTTTGTTCCCAACCAGCCAAGCTGTTTTGGTCAGCAGAACCCCACTAGCAATGAATAACACAAGGCAAGGGCTTGGGGATGTTATTTTCCTTCTCTTTTAACCTTTATTTAGAAACTACATTATTCACCAAAGTCTACAAGGTTTCTCTGTACAGGTCCCACCAGGTGAAGAGCAACACTGAGAGATTTCTGCACGCATCCTGGCTCCCTGTATGCATTGCTACAGAAACCAAGAGCTATCCCTGCACATAGGATAAATATACAGCCCAATGTACTGTACCTGACATAGATTACTGAGGTGTCAATTTGGAAGTATTTCTGAACTCACTCCTGTTGGAAGGAGGGAGGGAAGAGAAAGCAAAGGACTGTTATGTGCTGCCTAAGCCCAGTGGGCACAGAAAGTGCCCTCGGGACTCTGCCCCGAGCTGCCAGCACTTGGCCCAGGGACATGGTGCCACTTGGTGCATCATAAATTTCACAGTATCACTGCCAGCCCCAGTACCAACAGTTGAGCCCTGGCAGCAGCGGGCTCTTTCTCTTCTCTTTGTCAAATTTGCATCTCATCTGAGCAGATGAGGGACATTTGCCGAGAAGTGGCGTAGTTTGGTGTGAAGGTGCCTTTTTTGGCTGGTTTATGCTCTTTTTTGTTTGTTTTTAGACCTGGGGAACATACAGACTTGGAGTAAATGAAACGGGCCCATTTCCAAAGCACATTAAGAAAAGGAAAGAAGAGGAAAAAAACAAAGGCACTGCACAGGGGGATGTTTGAGGTAGTCTAAATTTTTTCCTTTCAATGTCTGGCACCAGGGAGGGAGAGAGAGTGAGTGCACATGTGCCCATGTTCTGCCGTGCGTGCTCAGGGCCATGGATGTGGCTCTGTGTGCCCCCCCATGGCACGCAGGGACATCTGGGCGTGCAAGTCATAAGTATGGAGACATGCGCGTGTGCAGAGCCTGTGGCTGGAGCTGGCACACCAGCACCCAGGCACACATGTGGCTTTGCACATGTCTGTGTCTTTGCTCACACCTGCAGTCGGTGGCTGGAGTGCATCCATGGCCCCTGTGTGGCCAAGTGTCCCTCTGTGTTGGGGTATTTCCACGACAGCAGCTGGCTTGCGGTTCCCCTTAACAGCTCCAAGTGGCCCTTTCAGCCCAAAGAAAAAGGGCCATGTCCTGTGATACCACTCCATCATGCTCCTAGGCCTCATCCTTCAGAGCAAACACTGCAACACCTCTGAGAGAAGCAGCTGTGGTACAAAACACCAGCCCTCCCTTCATCTTACCTCCTTGGACTCCACTCCACATTCCAGGGCAGGACCGATGCTCTCTGACCTGCCCTGGAGCACAGAGCTTGCTGTAAAACCAGGGCTGAGCTCAAGCAGCCACACATGGGGTCTTTGAGGGCCGTCCTCCCTATCTGAGGCAATCCCACAAGGACAGCCCTGCTGCAAGGAGGGGGTCTCCCTGCAGCAAGTCCCCAGGATGCCTGCACCCAAGCTGGGGTATCAGGTGAGATAAGGCCCTGTGCTGCTGCAGCTGGGGCTAAGTTTCTCTGCCACTTCCTTGGCCAGGGGCAAGGGCAGCCTGCCTCATGCCTTCCCTTTCCTGCCAGGAGGAACAAATCCCTGAGGAATTTTGGCTGGGTACATTCCTCCAGAGTGCACAAACAGCGAGGCCAGCAGAGGGGCTAGGGAGCATAGCACAGCCCGGTCTAGTGCTGGGAGCCAGCATCATGTGGGACCCTCTGCTGAGGACAAAGACCCCAATCCCCTGACAACCTGGCTGAAACCCTACTGGGGGCTCGGGGCTGGTGAGGTCCAGCCTCAGAGGAGAGCCTCTTTTTGCAGCTGCGTAGTGGGGACACAGGAGAGGACTTCAGCAGGGGGGAACCGAATGGTCACAGGGTTAGTGTCACTAAAACCTTGCATGGAGGAGAAATTTGAGATAATAAATAAAATCCCCTTGACTTTTGAGCCATAGGGGGCTCACACACTTGTAAACCACTCAACTCCCTTGTAGCAGCTTCCCTGGATAACCAGACCCTGAACATCTCCAAAAAATACCTGTGCCACATCCATCCCTGCCTCCCCCACCGCACAGTGCATTATGCTCCAGTGGAGGCAGTACCTAAACCAGAGCACAAACCCCTCTGCCCTTTCCCTCTCTCTCTTTACTTTGTGCTAGATTTGTTGTGTTGTTTTTTTAATCTCTTCTTTTTCAGCAACCCCCAACCCAGCTGGAGATAGGTGAACCACATTACAGTACAGGAGCAAACAGTATTGCAAACCCTGCCTGCAAGTGCAGTGTCTCTGCCCTCCTTGCCCTGGAAGGAGATGTCCCTGAAGGATATGTGTGCCACCAGCAGACATTCTCCCCATCCCAGAGCAGGGATCGGTTGTCCCAGCCCTTCCAGTCCCAGCTCTCCAGAGAGACTGAGCTAAAGGACATTGAGTTTTCTTGAGCAGGTCAAGTTACTGTGGACCAAGTCCCACATTTGGAGCAACTCTGGAGGCAGCAGTTTATGAACCACCAGCACACTCTGGAAAAAACATGGCTCCTTGTTCATCTTGCTGTTCTTGTTCTTCACAATGCCAAAAGTTTTGAAGCCCTCATGCCCAACAGGTGCTACATTAAGGACCTGCAAGCACATCCCTAGGAAGACGTCGTCGATGGGGTACAGCTCCAGTGTCTCTGAGATTTTGTGTAGCCTCTTGGCCAGGGGTCCATCCATGATGAAGCCCCCACCTCCTGCGTAGGGTGGGTAGCTATTTTTGTTGTAGAGGGCGCTGGGGATGTAGTACTTATTCTCCTTCTTCCGAATCGGCTTGGCCTTGTAGAGGACATCCCCCACAAAGAGGTCCTTTCCCTCTTTCTTGTCCTCCAGGAACTCCAGAATGTTGCTGGGATTCACAAACACATCATCGTCACCTTTGAAGATGAAGCGGATGTTGTCACAGTAGATGTTCAGCCACTTCAGGAAATGGACTTCTTTGAGGGTGAGGTTGAAAAAGGTGTCCAGGAAATCCCACTGCAAGATGTCGCCATAGATGAGGTTCTCATAATCCAGCAGTTTCTGGTAGTTGGCTCTCTCTTCCTCCTTGGAGGCCGTGCCCAGCAAGAACAGTGTCCTGATCCTCTTGCCATCCACGTCCTTCTCCTGTCCCCAGGTTCTGCGGATGGCCTCGCGGCGGTCATGCTGTGTGATAATAGACTTGACCACAATGAGCAGGTAGACATCCCCGCTGCATTTTTCAGGGTGGTTGATCAGCATGGGAAAGTAGCGGCAATGCCGATAGAGCAGAAACTGCTGGAAGTTGGGCTCCAGCCCTTTGAACCAGTCCACCTTGCTTAAGTTTTGATTGGCTGAGCAGTTGGTAGTGGTGACATCCCAGGATTTTGCTTGCTCTGCAGTTACGCTCTCCTCCTTCCCAGGAGCTTTCTCCTTGCTGTTCCAGAAAGTGCTGGTGATGGAGAAGGCGTTGTCTCTCTTCTGTGTTTTAAGGGGCTCCAGCAGGGGCAGGTCTTTCTGGTGCTGGCCCTGCGTGAAATGGTTGGGCGCCATTCCCCGCTGCAGCACTGTCACTGTGATCACCAGCAAGAAGGAGAGGCAAATGGTTTTGTAGATGGTCTTCTTCCTAAAGGGACAAGATAGGGGGATTAAGGAGAGGAAACTGCAGGCTACAAGAGGCCTGTCTGTAAAAGCACTTCCTGGAGAGGTCATGGGATGCTCATAATCTGTGTCCCATCGCCCTTTGATGGGCAGCAGTCTTGTGGGAAGAGCTGGAAGACACTTCCATGTGCGCTTTTCCCACCTGTGGGTGAGCTCTGGAGGACTGCAGGGACAGGCACAAGGCACATGGCAAGTGGCTGCACAGTCATCTGGTAACCCTACAACTGCACAAAGAACTGGGAACTATTCATGGGAAAGTAGTTAATGGGTTGAGAGAGGGAGAGAAGACAAACTGAGAGCTTCAGCAAAGTAGCCGTTTTGTAGGAAAGGCCCAAGGGAAACTGCTGTTTCAGCCATCTGAAAACTGCAGTTTAGTACAAGAGAAGAAGGGATTTATCTTAGCTCCAAAACACAGACATACTGCTTGTGTCCCTAGACTGGCATCACAGGTTACACAACACTGGGGAACCGGAGCTGGGAAGACTATAGGAGTCAACATGAAACATGCATGGCGGTTTCATTCCAAAATGGTAGATCAGGAGTTAAAAAAATGCCATTTGAGACAAATTTAAAAGCTCAGTGTGGAAAAGACATCCCTGACCCTGCAACCACCTTGGGATCCAGCATTTCTGGGGGTACTGTTGGGTGTTCTGGCCGTATTTCGGGACCAGTTACTTCACTTTGCAGTGATAATAAGGAGCAGCGGACGCACTGCAGTTTGGGGGCAGATTTCTCAGCCTGCAGCAAACCAGGTATCTGCATGTGCAGGATGTGCAGAGGACTACGGGTCCTAAATCAAACAGACTTGCGGGACCATGCTGCTGCTCTCAACTGCTGCGGATCCATCTATCACCCAGGGAAGCTGCTGGCTCAGGGGACAAACCCTGAAGCTCACTGGTGGCTTGAGCAGGATCATCCTGTGGTCTTCGAGACAGTGGGAATGCTGCAGTCAGGGATTACTGATGCACCAGACACACACACACACACACACACACACACACACACCCCCCCGCTTTTCACACAGTTAAAGGTGGGTTTCTCGCTCTGCTGCTGTGGAGGACACAAAACGCTTGTCCCGTCCATCTGTGCTGTGCTGCCCTGCAGTGCCATGCTCCCCTCCACAGCTGGCATATCTGCACCAATTTCTTCCTGCCACAGCTGAGCTCCACATGCCCACTGAGGTCCCGATGGCTTCCCAAGGGCAGCCCTATCTCTGGCTGTTCCTACATGGACAAGACACATGAGGCCTAGAGGGCCTTTTGTGGGTGAAAGGGACATCAGCTGGGAAGTCAAAGGAGACACATGTGGCACCAGCCACCTGGCTCCCCTGTGCCTGTCTTCTGGGTGAGAGAAGCATGTCCCAGCTCTGGTGCCCTGTTAGAAGCTAGAAAGGTCCAAGATCGTTTCTACTAGGCAGATGGCACCTTCATTTTGGCGTAGTCCAGGGAAAGAGCTTGGGACTGAAATCTGAAACGTTTAACCAACATAATTTCCAGGTAACTGGAAAAAAAAAAAAAAAACCAAAACAAAACAACAAACCAAGCATTGAAATGTTCTTGGCTCTGGGGACTGGATTGTGATCTGCTGGGACACTGGGGAGCTGCTGGGATTTTGGAACACCTGCTTTATGGGACACTCCATATGTAGTCCCAGGGCTCCCCAGGGCAGGCGACAGCACTGCTCGTGGGGACTCTGGCCACCCTGAAATGCAGGAGCCCCAAATCAGAGCGGGGGAGAACCAGGAGCTTTTGGGAGCTCCTGTTTCTGTCTTCACCCTCATTTATGTGTGAAAGCTGTGATCACTAGTGTGGACTGAGAGAACAAGCATGGAAATAAGTAATTACAAGTAAATGAATAGATATTCCCCATCCGGTTTTATATGTGGCCACTCATCTGAGACTGATGAGGGAGCAGTTCTGATTAGATCTCACCATTCACTTAACCCTCTCCAGCCCTGACCAAACAGCTGAGCTTATTCTTAGAAACCCTTCTGTCCCAATAGAACTGTAACTCTGCATAGCCAAGCAATGTTTAAAACTTCAGAATAACAGCAGAAATAACCCCAGTCACCCCAGTGGCACAGATCCCATCCTGACACCCCAGCCTTGCTGCCATCCCATCCTCACACAAGCCGCTGCCCCAGGGACAACCCGTGATGAGGTACCCAGCCCGAAGGACAGCCAGTGTTTCCCCACAAGCCATGGGCAGGGAATTACTGATATAATTTCAAAAAATTTACATAGGTAGGGCTGCTGCTCACTGGCACGGATGGGTCCCACCCTTTGCAGACGCTGCCTGACAGAGCCAGGAGCTGCATGGAGCCACTCACCCCATCACCCTTCTTGGGCCACTGCTTTTTATTTCAGCAGGCAGAAAACACTGCCCTGGGGCTGAGGAGAGAGCTCTGTTTTCCTGTAAGAGGTGGAGTGCTGGGGTAGCCTGGGTACACCTGGGTATACCAGTGAGGTGTTGCACAACAGCACAGAAACTTACTCTTCAGCAAACACCATTTCCCAGTTCTCACCGGTTCAATGTGCAATTTTTGCTCTGTTATAAAAACCGGTTTGGGATTTTTCCTATAGGTTTGACTCTGGAAACTACGGAGGCACCACTGGGTCCAACAGGAACCAGAAGTCCAGCAGCTGCCTTCTGCCCTGCAGAAACCCTGTCCCTGCACTGGCAAGAAAGTGATGAGGACTGAGGGGACCCTGAGCCACAACTGCAGGTGGATTTGAGAGGCAAGAGATGTGTGCATCTTTTCTGATCTCGAGTGTTTCTG
The DNA here is from genome assembly GCA_039877255.1 of Loriculus beryllinus. Taxonomy (NCBI): domain Eukaryota; kingdom Metazoa; phylum Chordata; class Aves; order Psittaciformes; family Psittacidae; genus Loriculus; species Loriculus beryllinus. Next base: position 27,170 of record JBCJKH010000983.1, read on the forward strand.
TTTTGTGGTGTCCTCAGCTGGGAAGTACATTAGGAGGGAGAAACCATGTCGTGCTCTCCAGAGACCCCAGGAACCACAGCTTTGCAGGAGGTGAAGGTGAGGGAAGTGCTTAAGGTTTGCTGCCAACAGAGAAATCACCCTGCTGAGCGCCAGCACCCTCCTCTGGGCACAACCCTGGCAGTGTCCTCAAGATTCCAGGGCACTGGGCGCTGTGGAGCAAAGTCGCAGCAACCCGCGCCCATCCAGCGTGGGCTCCCACCAGCGCCAGCCGGGACTGGCTGCTCCAACCACCGGTGTCAGTGCCACCAAGAGAGCTTTGAAAGGGTCCCAACCTGCTCCTCCTCTTCCTTTTTTCCACCAGGAAAAGCTCAAAAGCCTCCCTGTGAGACAGCCAGGCCACCGGTGGCTGTGCCCCGGCAGTTAAACGTAAATCCCCAAATTAGAGGTGGGCAGTTTCCCTTTCAGGTGGTGATGCTGTAGAGCAGCGAGGCCCCAGGAGACTGGGGCTTTCCATCCCCCGTCCCCAGAGAGGCACACAGCGGCTTTTGATCCGCATGAAAACCTCTTTGATCAGCCAGGGCTATCTATGTATTTGGATTTTTCTGGCCCCTCAATTAGACCCAGTCACTGAGCCGGCAGAGGCACTGCCAGCATAGAGCCCTTTCTGTTGGTAGTGCCAAGGGCTGGGGAGAGGGGATCTTGTCTAGAAGCAGATCCTGTGCAGAAAACACCCAAATGTCTCCAAAAGCAGCTGGGTGCAAGCGCCAAGTGGGGCCCCAGCTCACGACGGCTCTCCCCAGTCCCGGGGTATCCAAGGATTATAAAATATGTCTGGTTTAAAGTATAAAAGATATCTGGTTTAAAGTAAAACCAGTAACGGTAAAAAGAGCGGGCTGGGGAAGAGGCAAGAACCAAACCGCTGAATGATTCCTCCCGCCGTGGGAATCTGCCCCCAGTCTGGCGCGGCCGTGGGACAGGGACCCACGGGCAGGTCTGGCTGTCCCCACGGCCCCGCTCTCCTTGGCCACGCCACGCAAACCAGCGCTTTGAAGAGAAAGGCTGGGAAAGGCATCCCGGGGGAAGGGGGGGACTGACCGCCAGCGCCTGCCCGGTGCCCCCGTCCCGGCTCTCGCCGGAGCTCCGGTGCGCCGCGATGGGACAAGGTTTGCGCCAGGACCGAACACCCCAGAAAGCCTTTCCCGGGGTACCCCGGTCAGAAGGGGAACATGGGGGGACGGGACCCCCGCCTCGGAGCTCTCTGAAGAGCCGAGCGGGATGGGGGGGGTGTCCCTCCTGAGACGGGGACAGAGGGACAAGGAACAAAGAGCAGACGCGTCCTTTGCCCATTCCCATGAGCATCCTCCTCACCAAAGCTGCTCCTTCCCTCAGCCGCCCCTGCGACACCCCTGGGAAGGGATCCGGTGGGAACGGGACCTCGCAGTCCCCAGGCTTCGGGTAGGGCACAGCGCCGCGGAGGGAGGAGGGCAGCTGGGACCAGAGGGTTCCAGACGGTGCCGGAGCGGGGCTCGGGCTCCCCGTAGTCACTCACCACTGGAACATGCTGGGAGTGGGACGGGGCGGCCGCTCCGCTGCTGGCCGGGGCTGCCCGCGGTCCGGGCGCTTCTCTCTGTCCTCTTCCTCCTCCTCGTTTTTTTCTCTTCCCCCCTCCCCTACTTTTTCGCTTTTCCCTCCCCTCCCTCTCCGAGGTGGAGCTAAGAGGGATGGCCCAGCAGGTAGGTTAACTCTTGCCCTGCCCCTCCGTCACCCCCAGCCTCATCAGCAGTCAGAGCTGCCACGGGAAGGGGTTTAAGGGCGACACCCCACGATTCCCCCTGGAGACCCTCCCCGCTGCTGGTGGGAGCTCAGGGTGGGGAATGTCCAATCCCAGCACCCTGCAGGGTCTTCTGCAGCCCGGGCACAGTGCTCTCTCTGGGGTGCTTATCCCTGCCTCACAGCCGTAAATTGCAAAAGATCCCAGCTATGGGAAGGGGATCTCAGTGGTCACCAGCAGAGGTGCTTTTGGCAGCTGGCATTTGATCTCTGGAAAAGGAATGTGTGTCTTTTCTGTTCCTCCCTGCTTCTCCCAACACAGGCAGGTTACTTTGGGATGAATCCCAAAAGGGAGCTGAGGCTCAACCGCAGTCTCTCATGGGGGCACTGAGATCTGAGATCCCAGCTTTGCCTCTGCACAAATCATGGTTGGGGATCCCTAGAGCAATGTAGCCCCACGTCTCCTGGGACCCACTTCTTACGCAGGATCCCCACCTCTCCTTGAACACGCATCTCTCCTGCGACCCCATTTCTCCCAGGACCCAAATCTCACTCAAGATCCACACCTTGTCAGGAACAACATTCTGCCCAGGACTCCCACCTCACCAGGCACCCATGCTCCTTCCAGGACCCACACATCTGCTGGGCTCACACTGCACCTGGGAAGACAGAGAGTCAAGATGAAGGGTTACTACAGCAGGAAGATGCCTGCTTGGCATGCCAGGACTCGTCTCATGGGTCAAATTCCACCAGCACCACAAACAGGTGATGTGTCCTTCATACTCCTCTTTCAGCCCTGGTTTGAAGCAGTGTTTCACCAGCTACTGCAGCCATAGCAACATGGGACATCTGAGTTTGGACCTTGCTTTCCTGTTAAGTGTAGCATTTCAGTTGAGGGTGTTTTTCAGCCATGAAAATAAGTCTCCATCATTTCTGTAATTTCTCCCTTTTTGCCATATTCCCATCCCCACCAGCCACCCATGTCAACCACGAAGCCAAGCTGGGAAGACTCCAGGAAATCCTTTGGATATTTCCTTTCCTGGCCAGCAGAGATATTCCAGTCCCTTTCCCTGCAACCCCTCTGCATTTTACACTAGTCAGGCTCTTCTACAGCTCTCACAGCCCCTGGGACACACTGTGCTTGTCACGGGAAAGGCTCTTCTGTTCTGAGGCTGAACACACAGTGGGACCCACACAACATTTGCTACTCAAGCAGCATCTGGTCCTGCTGCAAGAAAACCCCAAGTGCAGCTCAGTTTGTGGAGGAAAGTTGCGTAGCTTTCTCCAGACCTGCTTCTCAATCCTTATCTCAGCTTATCACGTTCCCAGATGCCCTGCAGCTCTGTGTCCTGGGGGCTGTGAAGGCTCCCCAGAAAACACTGCCCAAACAGGCTGCACCTGCTCTGCAGCACCCCACAACCTTGTCACAGCCAAAGGTCCCTACACACCTTCCCTGACTCCTTTGTAGTCTGTTCCTGTTGCCCACAGGGAAGTCTGTATCTGCTGAACTCATGGCCACAAGAAAATCGTGGTTGTGAGAGGCATGGAGAAAGGCTGTCAGGGCTATGCTGAAAAGCCCTGACACTGATATCTGCTTGACAAGAGTGGGATGTGAGAGGGACATGTCTCATCCCTGTAACACAGGGTTTGTAGGTGCACACTGGCCCATGGCTGGGAACTCACCCCACTCTGCAAAGAGGGCCTCCTCTTGGAGGGGGGACTGCATTGGAGAACCTCCCCTTCACAGTCACAAGGGGGTGTGAAGCGAAGCACCAAAAGCACAGTCACCATCTCCTCCTTGCAACATGCCCTGGGACCACGATGGGGACAGGGATGGCAGCAGCATCCCCACCATGGGGAGCACAGACTAGAGCACATGCTGCAGCTTCAGGGGCCATCCAGATGCTGTTGGTGTATGACAGACTCCTAGTGCTCTCTGATCCCCCAGCATCAGCACGTACCGCGCCAGCCATGGTGCAGTGTGCCTGATGAGCCCTGCTGTCCCTGCAGCAGAGCCACTTCCATGCCTGGTCCAGGGCTTGTGAGAGCCTGTGGCAGGGAGTTCTGACAGCCATGCTCCCAGGCTCCCACCTTTCTGGTAGCTGCTTCCCTGCAGGCAAGTGGCCTGAGCGTGAGGACTTCCCAGATGCTCCTGTGCTGATGCACAGGGTTTTGGCTCAGATAATTCTCTCAGGCCCTGCTCCCACCTCTCTCTGTGTGGAGAGATGCACGTCCCACCGAGTGAGAGCACTTGCAGACCTGGGTCATGCTGCCTGTGCAGAACCTTACTTCTGATAATCATTAAAGACACAAATGGTGTCAGGTCTGGAGCTACTCATGACAGAGATAAGCACTGTCCTAGGCACCTCTGGCACCACCAGCTCTTGTTTAAAGGCTGACTCTTAAGATGAAGCAGCATTTTTTTACATTTGTTTCATCATTAGATAGAAGAGTTTTGGACAAACCTGTGTTTTTGTGCTCCCCAGATTCACCCTGGGAAAGCAGAAAGGCCGCAGGAAGGTTAAAACCAGACTGAAAGTGGTTTCTTTTTAAAAAATGGAAAGAAGTCCTCCTCCACAGACCTTCCCCTTGCGTCTTAGCAGCACTTGGCCAGAACAGGTTTTATCTGAGCAGCCACAACCCCTCTGCTGAGACTGAAACCTGAAAAAGAGAAACCTGAATTTTGTTGTTAGCCCAAAATCAGAGTCAGGGGCAGCAGCACTTCACCAGGAGCAAACCCAGCCCATCCCTGAACCCACAGCCCTGCCCCTCCTTTGCTGCAGCACCCAGCACCCTTACTTCTTAGGTCTAAGCCATTAGACTGAAATTTGGAGGCACCAGGTGCCTTTCTGGCACAGTTGGCAGAGCTGCAGGTGTCTGGAGAAAGGCTTTTGTGTGGCAGGTGCTGGTCAGGCATGGAAAAGCTGAGCTCCTTTGCCTTGAGCAACACCGGTGACACCATGATCCTGTAAAAGCTGGCAGGGGACCTGCAAGAAATGACACTCAGGCACAACATCATTGCATTGTATGGGGATGCAGAAGGAAAAGTGATGCACAGATTCCATCATCAGATGATGACACCAGCTTCTGCTGGCACCAGCCACCCTGTGGCCGCCAGTCCCAGGACCCATTTGGAGGCAGTCAGTACCAGTGCCACACACTCGCCTCCCACCTGAGCATCACTCCCAGTGCCACCGCCAGAGATAGGGGGGCGAGCAACCTGTGGGGATGTGAGGCTCTGGAGCTGGCACCTAACAGGGCTATGGGGTATCATTTGGGCAAAGGGAAAGGGTGAGGACTGGGGCGATGCCAAAGCATCTCATTTAGATGTTCTCAAAGCAAACCACAGTCCTTTTTTTGTTGCAAGAAGCCTTTTTCCATTTCAAAGCAGACCTGGATTAAAATGTTATAAATATATATATAACATATATATATTAAGAAAAGTACAAAGAAAGCAGTGAGCTTTCTTTATAAAGTTTATGTAATCTCAGAGGACTGGCTAGTGGCAGGTTGACCCAGCCAGTATTTTCCCACTGATGGTTTAGGTTTTGTTCCACTGGGAAAAGCTGTCCTTTTTTCTTTGCTATGGGGGGTTTTTGTGTTGTTTTCTGATTTCTTTCCACTCCAGCAAATTACATGTACACAAAAAAGGCTCATCTCTTCTCCTGGCAACTCTCATACATCCTGGCCCCTCATGCCAGTGCCACAGTCCCCAGGCTGGGTTTCCCACAGAAGCCAAGGTCCTGTTGCCCCATGACCTGTGGGGACACCCAAACGAGCCCTCTCCTCCCAGACCTTTGAGTGCCTGGAGCAGGACCAAGGTCTCAGCCTGACCCAAGACTGACAGCAAGGGGTGGTCACACATTTAGGTTTTAATTCGTTAAACCGCTCACCTGTGACGTACCCTGTGGTGGGGAGAGAGGACAAGGCTGCTGTTTGTTTAGCTGAGCCAGACTCAAGGTACGTCACTTGCAGGCAAACATCCTGGATGTGATAGGACATGGAAAGTTGCTTTATCCCTGCACAGTTGCTTTTTAAGTACCTTTTCTGATGCTGCTTGGGCTGTGCCAGCAGGTAGAGAATAAACCTGTGAGACTCACCCATTCTTGCCACGTAGAATGCTGGGGAACACAAGCAGGGACCAGCACTGCCTCTGTCCCAGCCCTTGTTCCCCTAGGCAAATTAGGATTAATTATTATCCCAGTTTATTGCTGAGTGAACACTACCAGCTTGGGAGCTGGGGCAGATGACATTTACTGGCCAGAACTGACGTGGGAGGCCACAAAAGACAGCCACCACACAGAAAGCTCCCTGGGCATCCCCATCCTTTACAGGGCCATAGTAGACCCTGAGCACAGGGTGGGTTATTTCACCCAATAACCCAGGGCCCTGCAGCCAGTTCCATCCCAGCGACTCTGCTGGATGGGGACTGTGCTGGCTCCTGGGTGGAGGCAGGAGGAGGTTTTCTGCCCTTCCAAAACTGGGGTCTCCCACCCGCTCCATTGGCCTTGTCAGCTGTCACAGTGACAGTGGACGCTGCTGAAACACCACGAGTCATAGCTGAAAGCAACGTTTGCTGCCCTGCTTGCAATCACCCTCCTGGGATTTACATGATTTCTTTGCTTTGCAGGGCAACGGCAGGGCCAGACGCCCCTGCTAGGGGGTCCCCAAGCCATTGCAGCCCCAACCTGCCTCTGGACCACTCCATGAGAGCACAGTGCTCAGGGAAGGGGGCACAGACCCCACAGCTGCAGTGCCGGGGTATAGGAAGATGAGGTGAGACCCGAGTGGCACAGGCTCAGGGAAAGGCAGGGGACAGGATGGTGGCACGGCTGATGCTGTTGCAGCCATGTCCGCAGGTGGGATGTGAGCTGGGGTTGGCAGGGAAGTGATGCCCTGGCCTTTGTGCCGGGAGCTGCAGGAGCAGGGCAGGGGGATGCACTCAACACACCTGGGTGAGCAAAACCCTGGGGCTGGATCCAGTCAAGGGTTTGCCTCCTTGGGCTGCCCCTGCCTCAGTTTCCCCTGCAGAAAAGCCATCCTTCAGCTTAGGGGCTGCTGCCCAGAATGGATGCTGCCTCCTCTCCCTGGAGGATTTGTGCCCCTGGGGTGCCTGAGTCTCCTGGGGAGCCCGGTGTGGCCGTGCTGTTGCTTTAAATCAGCAGCTGGATCCAGCTGTGACTGCAAGTAACCCTCACCGCAGCCTTGCCCAGGCTTTTTATGCATTTTCCAGTGGTTCCAGAGGCGCTTGGCGGCAGCGCACAGGGGAAACCAGACTCACACTGGAGAGCAGGGAAGGGAGGGGAAAGGGAAAACATTTCCCTTCCCAAAGGAGCAGGGGGAGCCCAATACTATAGGTCTGGCAGCGGGCAGGGAGAAGAGAGCTTGTGGTGCTGCCTCTGCGGAGCGATGTGAACACTCTTGTGGTTGGACACAAGAGGTCCTGGCTTGTCTTTCCCTGCCCAGTGTGCCCTGTGAGCAGTGCTTACCCCAGTGTGCCTCGGTTTCCCTCTCTCTACTCACCCAATTCAGCCTCACACAGAAAGCAGCAAGGTCTGGGTTTGTCCTGTGAACCTGTGGCAGTGAAGAAAACAAGCTCATGAGGACACAGGATGGAGAAAGCCTATAAGAATGGGAATGTGGGGCTAAGAAAGGAAACACATTTGTGCTGCCCAGATTCAGAAGGGTGGGAGGATGTTGGTGTGCTTGGCCTTGGGAGAGGAAGGGAAGGACCTGTCCTGCTGTCTGCATCCTTGGTGTGCTTGACCTGGAAAGGAAAGGAAGGGAAGGGAAGGGAAGGGAAGGGAAGGGAAGGGAAGGGAAGGGAAGGGAAGGGAAGGGAAGG
>JBCJKH010000987.1:0-13210 GCA_039877255.1 Loriculus beryllinus
ATTTTTCCCATTAATAAGACTTAGCTCTAACAGTTTACATCTACTCCGTGGGCAATTATTAGAAAAAGCTCTTTCCTGTAGGTTTTCCCAAAGGTTATCCCAGCAGAAACTTCTCCTGTGATTCAAAGAAAAGATAGGGCATTTCTTACAAAACATCTTGGCCAAATAAACCTCATTCTGCCCTCCCATTGTAATGGAAACAAACCCAGGGAAGCCAAACTCAACAGAAAAACTTTCTCAACTGGTTACACTAGTTCTGTAAGTGTAGGATTAATCCTGATGACAGAGCCATATGAAAACCTTTTCTTTCACAGAGCTCAAGGCCTTCCAGAAAGATTAAGAACGAATTATAGCTTTTATGTTTTTATTTGGTTTTGATTTGTGATTTCTGGGGTTTCTTCCCTCCATTACAGTAACTGCAACTGTAATCTGCATGGAGGAAAGTCTGACTCCAGGTATCCTCCCTTTTCTCGTTAACATTCTAAAAGTTATTAGTTTTTTTGCCATAGAAAACTGAAGTATTAGGGTTTTTTTTAATGGCTAACCAGACAAGAGCTATGCACACAAACATCACTTGGAGAATAAAGCAGCACCTGCTTGGATAATTCAGCAACTTCCTTTTCATTTGTAAAGTAGGTAAAACCAGAGAGTATAATTGTAATGTCATATTAATTATATAGTAACCCAAATTGAATGAGTAACTCCCATGACTGAAGATCACCTATCAAGCTCTGTTTCTTTTGTTCCACTACCCACGTGCACATCTAGTTTCTCCCTTGGCTGCTGCTGCTGAACAAGTGGCCGTAGGGACAAGCCCTTTGTGCCTTGGGTAAAGGTCTGGCAACAAAAATCACTTATGTGAAGCTGCACTGTAAGAAAAACTCTTCAGAAGGGAATCTCCAATACTTTATCTGAAACTACTGCAACACACTGGACGTGTGGTGCATAGGAGAGTAGTGGACAGTAAGAGCAGAACTCAGAGGTGAAGAGCAGGTCTTCCTTTCCTGGCTTAGTGAAGTTGGCCCAGCATGTCTCAGAGGCCAACATGTACAGCTGGGATGTGCCTACAGCACGATGAGCACAGCTGGGAGCACAGGAGGCAGCTCTACCTGGAAAATCACAGAATCATTGACTAGTTTGGGTTGGAAGGGACCTTTAAAGGTCATCTAGTCCAACCTACCCCCCTGCAATGAGCAGAAACACCTTCCCCTAGACCGAGTTGCTTCAAGCCCTGTCCAACCTGGCCTTGAACACTGCCAGGGATGGGGCAGCCACAGCTTCTCTGGGCACCCTGTGCCAGTGTTTCACCAACCTCACTGTGAAAAAAATTCTTCACTATATCTAGTCTATATCTCTTTTAGTTTAAATCTCTTAGTTTACAACTATTACCCCTTGTCCTATTGAGCTGCTAAAAAGTCTGACACCCTCTTTCTTATAGATCCCCTTTAAGTATTGAAAGAAAGGGGTACTGGCTCTACCAAGAGGCGACTCCCCTGTCAGAACAATCCCTTTAGCAATAGCTGATTCTGTGCTGGGGATTCAAGATTTGGGTCCACACACTCCCTGCCTGGTCATTCCTGTGTTAGTCCTGCAGTGGCCCATCCTGTACCACTATATGCCACATCTGTCCCAGCTGCCACAGCCGACCCTGCTGCCACCTGCTCCCCCAGTGATCACACACACGTGCTCCATTTCATTCAATAAACAATTTATAAAGATGAATTAGAGTAAATGAGATGCAAATAAATTCTGTGCTTTCCCCCTCATTTTCAAATTTCATTTTCCGTCCACTCAACCTGTTATAATCTCATCGTGATTTTCATTTAAAAGAGCTAAATGGGTATGTGATTATTGTTGCAGGAACTAAACCCAGACAATTAAATGTTGAGGTGTTGCTAGATAAAGCAGTGTTTTGATTTGCATAAACATGATGCAAGAAACCCCATCTCAGGCAAGGTTTCAGCTCTAAGATGTGTTTAACTTCAGCTGATTACCACAAGTACTTCTATTACATTTCTAGCATTGAGAGTTAGGATTACCACAATTTTGTTTCAAACACCTAGTCAAAATGCAGTGCGCATCTGCTTTCTAGTTCTAATCAACTTCTGCAGGTCAACACATCACAATCAATTACATAGCCATGAAATTCAGTCATTAAGGATTACCTGCTAATCTCATTCCTTTTTTGTCTAACCTGCCCCCTCTCCCCAGTAGGTGCATTCTGAGCATTTATGAGAAAAGGAAAGTCTTGTTAAGTCAACACTGGGAATTAGATGTTAAGCAATAGAAAAATACCAAAATGTAACATCTGATTCATAATAGTTTTTGTGAATTGCTACATAATTGTTTACAGAAATTGCATTTAGTACATCATCTTGAACACACAGAACTGTATCTCTGAAAAGAACCAGGGATTGATTAGCACTGCACTTGTTCTCTGCCCAAGTATCTCAAAGCCCTACCAAAGCTGCCTATACTGAAGCAGCCAGTGAAAATTTAGGTACTCAAGGGGTGAAAACCAGGCCAGCTAAGCACAGAATGAGATTAACCCAGCTGCAGCACATTTTTAATTTGGCAGGGGATGGATTACATGACCTGAGTGTCTTTCTTATCCTATGCTTATGACTTTGTAATTATGGCAATTATTTTCCAATCATGCCATTTGGGAAGGGGAATAAACACAATATGCCTGTCTCAATGAATCTGCAGGCAGATTCTACACAAGCAGAATGTAACTGCTCATGCTGTAATTGTGCTTCCTGCCCAGGACTAGCTGTGGTGAGTGTGCCGTAGCAGTTTTACAAATGCTGAGTGGTTGGATTGGTTTTTCCCCCACCTTCAGAAGCAGTGACTTGCACCAATGTTCTGGGTATCTTTACCAACCTCTTTTAGAATACTTTTAGTAATGAAGCTTCTACAGCTGACTGTAGCAGTCCCATGCAGTTAACTGACCTCTCCAGTACGGAAAATATTGTCATATTAAAAAAAATCCTAGAGTTGTGCATTTTAAAAAAGTAAAAATAGGAAAGATGTCCTTCAAAAAGAAAATTAATGCTCTGCTCACAGAGGAAAAGATCGTTATTGTAATGAGAGATTCTACTTACCCTGAGCTTTCTTCCAAACACAGTCACTTTGCCTTTAATCTGTTCCTTCCTCAGACGCCATTCAATTGAGTTTAAACCATTTTCCATTGGTAGAGAAATATTACATCGTCCTATGGTGGGAGTCACAGTCCCAGCCAGGACATGAGGTTCGCTGTGAAAGCTAATGCTCATGCCATTGGCATACATCACTCTCAAAGTACCATTATTACAGAGCTGGTAGCTGTTCCTCACTTGATCTACAGCAATAATGAAAAGAAAATAATTTAGCTACTCCAGTCATAAAGAAAACATATAGCTTAATTTGATTGGGTTTTTATTGCACTCCTGTTGATGTTAAATGAAGTCAGCCTGCAATTACCATTTACGTGGTACTATGGTGGAAATTACAGATGTTACTGATTCATGTAAAGAACAGTAGTGCAACAGTGAGCCTGCAGAGAGATACTGTGTTTATTTCATTAGGTTTTCCCTTTAGTTTTAATTGTGAATCAAAATGCACAGTGATATGCTTTCAACAAAGTAATTTATTTCTAGTATGAACAAAACCTCCCAAAAACTGAACTGGTGGATGAATAACAAACCATCAAACTCCAGGACAGAAAGAAAGGGGTAAAAAAAGAAGACTGCCTGACTCTAGGAGTGGGAAGAAGTAAGTGCCTCTTCTTTTTCTTTCCCTCTGTTTAAAAACTGTCTCCAAGGAAGGACTTTTACAGTGTTTGACTTTAAAACCTCCAGGTGTGAGGCTCCAGCAATGCAAGCTGGCAGTCCCTTCCCTGCCCGCTGCCCTGCCACCCTACCAGCAGCACACCTGGCCTTTTGGCCCCATACTGCTCTGGCCATGCAGCTCTTTGACGCAGCCAAGTCCATTCTCTGCCAGGACGGAGAGCTACGGTGTGCAATTGTCACCACAGCACCAAGGTTATCTGACAGAAGGACAACATCTACATAATTAATCATCTGGTATAGGAGAAATAGTCTTTGTAACCAGACATGTGACGGTATAATATTCTATAACTGCTGACATTTATGTCAGAAGACTACTGCTCGATGATGATATTCTTATTCCAGTGACATTATATCTTAATTAAAAACACCTATCACCCACCAAACTCCTCTCAGTCTTTGATAACTGTTTTCACTTCATGGGAACCAACGCTGGGGCAGCGCTGGAAAGCGTTAAGCAAACATGCACCACTTTGTTGCTGCTCTCTCCTGCCACACTTGGGCTGTAACGCTGTTCTCAGAAGTGCTAACCATGGGTCAAGAGCATCCTCTGCTCTGATTGTTCTGAATTTTCTTTAATGGCAGTTTATAAATTTGGCAGATTCCATGTCTAACAGTAGGAGGCCACCAGAGCCTGTCTCTCCACAAGGATCTCTCCCCAGACAGCTGACACTCGGCAGTCACCATGCAACTCTGTGGCACAAAAGTCAGAACCAATTTTCCAGTGAAATACAGAGAAATATCTGAGTGGGTAAAGTGATCCTGACCCAAGAGGCAATAGCAGACCTGACACCAGCAGATAACAACCAGACATAGTTGACACAAAGCATGATTGTGAAATGTCTCTTACCTGTCCTGCAAACCTGCTATTTTAGGAATGAGCTTTAGGGGAGTTTTTCTTGCAAACCTGTTACATTTTTCCCCTGCTCATAACTGTCCTAATGACACAAATCTTTTGCAAATTGCTTTCTCAAAGTGGTGTGTGTGGTTAGGAGATGTGCTGAGAAGTGTGCTTTGGTACCTTGAACAACTGTATAGGAAGCCTCCACAGAGGAGAGATTTGTGATGACCGTGACATCGTCATCCCGATTAGAATTCTCAATGTCGATGGTAATAGACTTTTCCATCTCTCGATGAAGGCTAGTTACCACTCCAGTGGGACGTGTTACATTGGTCAGACGCCCTTCATGATCATAGCTAATAGAAAAGTTAGTGAGAGCAACAAGCGTGAGGATATATGTTCATTTCAATACCCAATGCATCAATAATGCATCACATTCGTGCAAAAAACCCCAGAATGAAACAGATTTTCAAGAACATCCTGGCCATACCTATTGCTCTGATCTCGAAAGAGTCAAAATAATTAAATAATAATTTTTAGTGATACTGGTCTCAACTACACAAATGTTATAATTAAATTATTACGATATACAGAGCAATACTCAGCTCAATTCTAATTAATAAATTCATTTGTATTTTAATGGTAGCATTTCACTCTAAGAAAGTGGACTTACGATGGATACTACAATATGCAATTGCATTGACTGCATGTTTGCAATTGAGTATTTAGTGGAAACTAAGTGTGGTCTTAAGTGACATATCAAGGAATAAACTTGCTAAAAGAGATTATAAAGGACATCAGCTTGAGAACGTAAAAGTTTAATTTAGATTTTATCTGTGGTATTGAACAGCATATTGGGGTCAGTATTTTGGCTCATAACAATGGATGGTGAGAGGTTAAAGCACTGGATAAGGTGGAGTTGCACAAAAGGCAGCAGTCAGCACTCAGAATATACCTGAGAAGATGAGTTAAGTGCTCCAAAGGCAAAGAGATAAAAGAAAATGCGAGAAAAAGGGCTCTCCATGAGATCATTGAATTAAATTTATTTAGAGGTATAAAACCTGAGGAAGGGTAAAGAAAGAATGCTGCCTGAAATGGAATGGTATGTTTCTCCCTTTCCTTTAGAATGCTGTATTTGTGTGCTAAAACAATCCCTTGGATCTTAAGGGCAAGAAATAGGGACCTGAAACAAAACCAGTACTCCAGTCTGACACTCTGCTTGACGCAATCTCTACTTGCACAAGAGTCTCTCACCCAGCCGCTACCAAAGCGCACATACTTCTGAACAGTAGAAAGGCAAGAAAAAATGTCCTGTGTAGTTAAAGGGAAAAGTTTAGGTAGAGATTGAAACCAACTGGTCATCCTTGGAATGTAGAAATCCAGGGTGCGAGGAGCCTGGAAGAGAACTGGTAAATCCATTGCACTGCCTGAGAGTAAGAGAAGAGAAGAGGAGCACATTTAGTACCATGGAGCTAGCTGAGTTCTTTGTACGTCGTGGTTAGCTGTAAAGATGAAGAAGAATCAGTGCTTTCAACATGACTTTACAATGACATCATTCAGAAACCTCAAAGTATCTCCAAAATGAATACCCAAATTGGCTTCTCAGTTAATACACATATCAAGTATGCCTTTCAAATCCATTGCAACTGGTTGCACCCATGCAACTGAACATTGAGGAGGAAGGAAAAAAATCACCTGTGGAGCAACAAGCCTTACCAGAACCACTGGAAGTGTTAGGCAAAGAAGTAAATCAATAAAACAAAGCATCATGCAACCTAAAAGGGAACAATAATATATTGTGTTTAATTAAGCAGTTCAGGATCAAATAAAAGATCAAGCAGCATGACTTTTCTTAATAAAAGTCACAAGTTTATATCCACATACATGTATATATATGTATTTATATAGTTGGTATTATTTACCATATAGACAACATACTAGATAAGAGATAAAATGTTGAGAAAATCTATGAACGGGGTTTGGTTAAGTTTGCATGAGTCTTTACCACAAAGTACTGAAAGCACTTGTAAAATAAGGACCAGGGAAGAATTTGATCCAGTCAAGCATCCGCCTAGCAAGGAAAAACAAAAAGGACAAAAATTGGACAGTTTCAAAAATGGGATCTACCATAATAGTCTGTATATGGATACTTGGATATGCTTAGTGCTTAGCAGAGTGGCGAAGGGAATACTTAGATGTCAAACACTACAGAAGAGACAATGTTATTTAGGAAAAACTAGAAAAGGGCCGTGAGTGGCTTCAGCGTGGCTATGCAGAGCTTGGTGAACATCCACCAAAATGGAGGCTGAAATTCCCCATCAGCAAATATATTTTAGGCAATGCAAATGAGACCTTCATTTAAACTCCTCATTCACATTGCTGGGTTTTTAATTAACCCAGGAAAAATTCCTGAGGATTGCTGTGGGCTACTCAGTGGAAATCTCTGTTCAAAGTGCAAGGGCAGTCTAGACAGTAAATATGGATGAGGATGTGCAGAGCCTGAAACAGGAACATTGCAATATTCTGATGCTGCTTCTAGAAGTCAGTGGTTTGCCCCCACCATGGGGCATGTTCCTCAGGGCTGGTCACAATATGTGTATTCCACAATAGCAGAGATTAAAAGGTTTATAAGCAAGTGCTGGATCCGCTTAAAGAAGTGCTTCCTAGGAAGGTCTGCAGACCACTTGGCTTAATAGCAGACATATTCACTACTTAAATGATATATTAAGTGATTTACACATAATCCACTACTTAAACACTATATACACACTGCAATACTAATGTATAATGAAGGCTTTTCTACTTTATCCATGGCATCAAGAAAATCCTGCTTAAAAACATACGTTAAAGGTAAAAACTTTAAAATGAATGAAACCAAAACCTTTTCTGTACCACAGAATTTAAAGTGACACATTATTGAGGCTTTCTTTTTAATTTATGTATTTTGTGAGAGCAAGTGCTTAGTAGAACACAACACCCAGATGTTTAACTGAATAATGAGAATAAAGCTGTATGGGAATTAAATGGTTATAAACCATATATGATATGTATGCATTTCTTTATGACATGAACCTGGGTGTAATGAAGTAAACAAAAAAAAAGTGCAATGGAAAATATACTAATGGACCTGGCGTTTCTGGTATCTTCTTCAGAAGCAGCCACTACATGTCACCGTGTGTGACACAGCATCAGGCTAGCTGAATCAGATCTGGTAAGGTGACCTTTATATCTTCAGAAGAGGTGAGTTCTGGATACACTGAAATTCCTGAGCTTCAGTTAGAGGAAGGTTTCATCCTGAATTTTTCTACTAATAAAATCACAAAGGGACAGATCCTTTCTTAAGCCCAGTATCTTCAAAGATCTCCCCGTGCCCACCACTAACCTGCCAACACTTTGCTAACCGCGACCAAGTCTGCCCAAGCAGGCCAAGGTTTCCAGGACCATGGTTGCCAGGGCAGCTCTGGGTGACACAACCCACCAGCACCTGCGCAGACACAGGAGCTGTTGGCTGATGGTGCCTGGAGATGGTACCTGGGAGCCCGGTGGCTCGGAGCTGCTGCTGTGTGCCGGGCCGCGAGGCACGGCTACAGCTCAACCGCGAGACACGCTGAGCACTTATGCATCACCTCCTCACAGAGCTGCAGATAGCCGACCCGCACGTCCCTCAGCAGGTTTGTGATAGTGCACCCAAGGCCTGTATTATGGCACCTCTGTATCTTAGGCAATTTTTACTGTTGGCAAACTTTAAGGTCTGGGATGTGTACAGCTGGACAGCTTGTAAGTGGGAGTAGCCAGGACAGTGCCTTATACAGTACTGCAGAAAGGAGTAACAGCAGTTTTGACTCAACATAGAGCAGGCCAAGGTGCAGATCACATACATTTACATACATCCCTATTTTCTCTCCCTTATAAACCTCAAGCTGACTCAAGAAGAACACTGCAGCACTCTTAGGATGTTCCCAAAACTAAGTGGAGTACCACTGAGAATCACTTCAAATATATGTGCTTCATGCCCAAAATCAAGCTTAAACTACCCCATGTGAGCCTGCTGATAGCTGTTACATTATTTAAGAGCCTTGCCTGTTCCTACTGCAAATGAACTGCGTGCATATACACATGCACTATATATATAATACATGCATGAGTGTGTATGCACATACATAAAACCAGTTAGTGTATGCATTTCTCCACATATTCAATGCATAGCTGGATATACTCCATGAATTCAATTCTGTGAGCATTTTCAGGGTACAGCTTCTGATAAAAAAAAAAAAAATACCCAATAAGATAGCACAGCACTTCAGTGTCTGGTTGATATAAATGCACTGAAGTACATTTTTCATAAGAACTTTCATTCATGTAGTATTTTAGTATTTAAAAAACATTTATTCTTTTCCAGTTCTTTGGCTGTATCTGGGGTATTGATAATCTCCGTATGAATGCATGAATGTAATGGCACAGAAAACTATTTTGTTGTCCTTATAAACTCTCAACTGGCCAAGTATTTCTTTCATCTTCTATTGATAGTAACTTATACCTACCAAAATTGCATAGTGATGAGTATAGAAATTTCCCCTTGGAGCTACTTTGATGAAAAAACAGAAACCAGAAACCAGCATTAAGTGGCCATGGACTGTGATTATTTAGGTTTTTTTAATTTGATTTAAATAATGCTCATAATTTTATTAATAAACCCCTCAACTGTGGGTGCACATGAGATGACAGAGCGTATGACAGAGTTACTGTAAGTCAGCTGGTTAGGATCAGCCTAAAGGACATGCCTCTATTTTTCTGTAATGAGTATCTCCAGTGCATATAGCTAACTTCTTGTCCTTGCATAGGGTTTTCCATTCACATGTAGAGATACATACCTACTTTTAACATTTTCACGAATGGCATATTATATCTTTTCTTCTTTTAATGCACAAATGATTCTACTGTCCTCTCATCTATGGGCTCTGTGCTTATGAGAATATATGTACAAATCTGGCAGAAAGGAAGTTATTTCCACTGCCTCATCAACGCCAGTCATCATCTAAGGCAGTACCTCAGGTGTACCCTTTAGACCAAAGCATGGTGCTTAACTTCCCCTGACCTAGGCAAGGGTCAAACACCTTTTCTTACTTGATCTTAGAAAAGAATCTAGTCAACATGTCAGCACTATAAACACATTATATTTTCAGCTATACTTCAGTAAGACATCAAAGCACCCACCTTCTACACTTACTTAGCAATCAGAGCACAGTTCTTCTAATAAATCATGCTAGCTTAGTCCTTTGTGTAATTCTCAGCCATCAGTTATACTGGTTTGGTAACTTGTAACCTTCTGATAGTGTTTTTTGATGTTTCTTTGTTTTCAGATAGTTTGAAGTTACATTGCCATTTCATTTGCTACAATTAATTACTGGTGTTTTGAGAAATAACTAGTCTATATGACTTCTGATCTGAAACTTGGCCTAGCTACTGAGGAAAAAGCAACAGCAAAAACCCCACCTAGAAAGGCATCGACATCTCATCAGCAATAATGTGAGATTTTCCCATGGTCCAGTACAGCGAGGTTTTGCCTGATCTTGCAATCAGCAGCTAAATCCTTCCTGTGTTCTCATTACTTGGTTATTTTTCTAATTGAGGTGTGGTAAAGAAATACTCTTTACACAATATTAAGAAGAAAAAAACCTCCACGTATCTACTCAGCGACGGAAAATCACAGCGGTTGAATTTCCAGGGCCGCATCAGGAGGGGACCACGAGAGGGCACTGCTTTCCTTTCTACGGGAACAAAGCGCACTGGACACAGCACTGATGTACCAGGCTGATTTAGATACATTCTGAAGTTCCTTTTATTCCTGCATTACTTACGTTTCCTCTAAAAAGAAAGAAAGCGGTGGCCAAGATGAATCCATTAGTAAAGTAAACTACGTGTGCGTC
The DNA here is from genome assembly GCA_039877255.1 of Loriculus beryllinus. Classification (NCBI taxonomy): domain Eukaryota; kingdom Metazoa; phylum Chordata; class Aves; order Psittaciformes; family Psittacidae; genus Loriculus; species Loriculus beryllinus. Next base: position 10,596 of record JBCJKH010000987.1, read on the forward strand.
ACAGTGCTGGTTTGTAGCCTTAAAAATGAGCTTCCAATTTCAAATTAAATATAAAGCCCTATTCAGACTTTCTACCCACTAATTTGAGCAATGGTATTTAGTAATGGTTAATTAACTATGGCATCAGACTCGATGTACTTAAAAATTATATATATTTTTTCAATATATCGTTTTGTTTCTATTTTTAAAGTTGTTTTGATCAATACATGGCAATAGGACTAGTAAGAACAGGGTAACTATTAATAAATATGTGACTGGTTTTTTCTAGATTTTTAACATACTCTTGAACTTCATCTCTGATGAACTGCATTTAAAGAGGAAGTTCTGTTTTTCTAATCCGCATGGTCACCAACACCAGTGTGCTTCCAGGCTATCTACAAAGTTACACTGGGTGTCTGGCAGGTAGCTGGGGATCTAATCTCTGCCCTTGTCTCAAGAATGAACAATCAGTGAAGTCAATCAACATTTTAACAACCACGAGTAATATATGAGTCTGAACAGCAGACATCTAGCTTGTGTTCCAAAAGCATGGGGTTCCTAGGCAGAGGCAGCTCAGTAGGAGCTGTGGGTTGCTGGGGCTGATCTGGGTGCCAGTTATCTACAGCCTTGATAATGACTAAGAGCAGGACCCCAGTCTCGTAAATCAAACATGGGTTTCTGAAGGTGGCACACAGTCCTTTGTGCTAGGCGTGGGTGAGAGTCCCCACAGGCCTCATGCTGTGGGCAGAAATTAAAGTGGTCTGGTACCCACCCAAGGGACCTGGCAAAAACTGATGAAATCAAGAAGCCACTTAATCATTTTCAGCATCAGACTAGACTGAGGTGTCATGGCCTTACTCAGCATCAGTGAAAAGCCTACAACAGATTTCTGTACGGTCAGTTCAGGGCCTACTCACTACCATTTGAAAAATAAATGTACGCTTAATAGAGCCAAAAACGTTCTTACTCATAAAATGTTGTCCATCCTGTTTCATCACTCTTCGTTGCTAAGAGACCACTGTTTCCGTTATATGTCATTAATCCGAGCTCCAGGGTCTGTGTTGAGACTAGCTTGAGTCCACCATTAGTGCCAACGGCCAGCGTGACAATCTGATTATCCGGCATCAGTAAATGGCGGGGCATCCCACTGGCATCCCGACGGACCTTCAAGGAGTTGCCATTGTTGTCCATCACCTCCGTGACATCGTTATCGCTGCTATAGGTGAAATTGTACAAGTACTCCCCGGTAACAAGGCTGAGAGTGTACTGGTGAATCCCATCAGCATTGAAGACATACAGCTCCTGTTCTCCTGGAGATGCAGCTTCATATTGGTTAAAAGAATTAAGAACGGGCCTGTTTTTACTGACAGCCCTAATGCGGATATTTCCAAGATCAGCTATGTAGATGGTACCATCTGGGGCCACAGCTAAGGAAGATGGTGAATTTAAGATGGCATCAGTGGCATACCCATCATCCCCAGAATAGCAATTACAGTTGACATCATTTTTGCAATCACAGTCTGAAGCTGCCCCTGCAAGAAGGCATATTTCTCCATTGGTAGTTACCTGGCGTAGCCGATTAATTTTTTTTTCATCTGTCTCACTGATGTAAAGAACTCCTGTGTGTGAGATGGCAATGGCACTGGCTGATTCAAGTGCAGAATGAATAGCCAGTTTGCTAAGAGAGTAGTCTATACCAGGAACCTGGCAGTGCATGGGGCGTCCAGCAATAATGCTAACTTGATGATTTTCTGTGATCCGTAAAATAACATTGTTCTCTAAGACATAAAGTGAGTTGTCCATGGGATTGACAGCGAGATCAGTAGGCCACTCCAGCCGTACCTATGAGTTGCACAAATTATTACTGTAAAACTCGTAACTGAAAAGTACACTTCTAGTGTTTAAAATTCCATGTGTAACAACAGCAAATTAGTGAGGGGTTTATCAGCGTAAATCACGAAACCGAGTCATGAATGGCAACTATTTCAAACAATGCTTTTGTTTTTCGGCAATATTAAAGCTACGTGCAGTGGTAACTTTGGCTAATTGTGTTTCTGTGCAAAGAATGAATGCTACATTGTGGAAGGTCTACAATAATTACAGAAAAACAGGCAATTAAGACAATAACTCCCATTATCTCAACCTTATCTCTCTACAGTTGCATAAATAACCTGTGTTAGCCACTGTAAAAGGATGGTTCACTCATTTCAGTAATGAATCAAAAATACTACCATCTTGTGCTGCATAATGTATTTCTTAAGTGGCCAGGCAGTCATCCAAAATAGATGCCCATCTCTTCTAAGGCAGAGAAGAAAATAAATGCACTAAGATACCTGGGTAACATCCATGCTGGAATCACAGCTGAGTGGTCGAACAGCAGTTAGGTCATTGGAGCCCAGCAGGGTTGATATAATTCCATTCTGATCCACTTTTCTAATCATAGTGGCATCAACAAAATACATGAGACCATATTTATCCACTGCAATTCCTGAAATATAAAAACCAGGCATCAGTGAGGCTCCTGGCTTCAAGGCAGGCTTCATCTTGTTGACAACTTTACAAAATGGTGACAGTTGCTCGCTTCCCCTGTTCTTTCCTCCTTTCCAACCTGAGCACAGGTCCTGGATCCCTCCAAG
>JBCJKH010000987.1:13310-25952 GCA_039877255.1 Loriculus beryllinus
CCTGAGCACAGGTCCTGGATCCCTCCAAGTACCTGTACTTCTGCTGAATAAATGGCATCAAGCAGGTTGATCTCTTGGGGCTTTAAAGAAAACCAAACCACAGAAATCCCCACAACATGTCATAGAGCCAGTGGAATGTATCCTCTTACTTCTAAATTCAAACTCTGTATGATGCATTGTGTGAACCCTATGAAAACCAAAAAAACCCTCAGTTTTAATCTCAGAAATCTGAAGTGTTGCTTCTTCATCTGAAGGATCTGAGAATTTTTAGAAATCTTTCTAAATTTCTCTAAGATTTGGAAAAATGAAGAGGTCATTAGAGTCTTTCAGGATTGTTTTTTAATTCTTTGACCTGTTGCAGCAAGGAATATGGGAAGAATATCTGGTGTTTCCAGATGAAGACACAGGGGTTTCCAGCCTAGGAAAAAAAGGAAAGGTTCAATGGCTGTCACACTGGGAGTCCTTAGAAAGGAAAGGCACAGAATGAAAGGTGCTCCCTTGGAGGACCAGAAGGACGCTGCTGCCTGTGGTGAAGGAGGGCAAGCTTTTTCTCTCTTGCCTTTCCTGCTTTGATTTGGTGCGCTGCCTTGTCCGTTTTGTGGGCTGAAAATAAAATATTGATCTAAAAATTCTATCTTCAAATGGTTGCAGTGCTCATCCTGTTGGGCAGTGAGAACAGGTGCAGCTTTATCATCTCCACTTCTACATAGAGGCTTACCTTCAAACATGGAAACAGCTCTGTCATGTTAAAACGCTCTGTATGTATTAACTGAAACTATTACCTCTACAAAGAAATACGACTTTTCATTCTTATTTGCCTTTACAATCATCTAGTTATTTTCAACCATTGAAACAAAACCCAAAGAAGTTTGCAGTACTTGGCAATAAACCTGATCAATTCATCCTTACAATTAACATGAAACAATGGGAAAAAAAAAAAAATCCTAGCAACAAATCCCCAAACCTCTGTCATCTTTCTGTTAAAAATTAGAAACTGAAAAGGGCAAAAAAATCCTTTTATTTTTCCGCTGCCTCTGAAGGGAATGCACAGACTAGAAACTCAGATGAAAAGCCGCAGCAGGCAGTTTTTCTCCCCAAAGACTATCTCAAGCAGTGATTTGTTCCCCAGTTTACATGCTTGCTTCTTGGAGTGAGTGGTACCCTGCTAATTTGTGTTCTGTTCTCCTTTTGCAGCATTCACTGTTGGGGTAATAAAGTTTGCTTTAACTAAACAAAGCATGAACACTTGCCAATCCACTGTAATTAAAGCCCAGAATAAAAACTACCAAGCAAGGAGTGATTTAATTGCCAGATAATTATTTCTACACCCAGCCCAGCCTCACACAGTCATTTTCTCCAGCTTCTTTTCCTACTTTACCTCGAGGGCTCATGAGGGTTGCGTCCACTGCCTTCCCTCCATCCCCACATCTGGCTTCATCAAAGGGCAGGCATTGCTCTCCAGTCCCTGCCACCACTTCAGAGTTACCAGCTAGGTCTTTCATGCCAGAGAGGGACTTGACTCTGTATATCCGTCGACTATTGGTGTCCGATACATATAGTGAGCCTGAAACAGGGTCCACGGCCAGATAGTATTTATGAGCAGGATTGTTGCTTTAGAGAAAAAGAAAGCATAGAACAGAAAGAGCTGAGCAGTCTAGAAACTTCAGAGGCTTCAGAACTTGGATACTCATCAGGCACAGAGAGATATGGAAAGAAAGCCTGACACCTTCACACCAAGGTGGGGTCTGAGGGACTACCATCTGCAGCTCTAATGTGATTAGGGCCTGGTCAGTGTTGCTAAAAGATTGCTGTTTCAAATCTCATTTATCCTCCTACACCAAACCTTGCACAGCAGAGCCCAGTAAGCCAAAGCTGCACAGCAGACTTGCCTCTTGATCTCTTTTGTCCTTTAGGTCTGCTCCGGGTGAATTCTCTTTAGCTTACGTCTACCTGCTGCCCTCCTCCAAGCCACCTTGTTTAACTTCTCTTGAAAGCAGAAGTCATGGGAGCAAGATCATAAAATTAGCTTCTGAATCACTTATATTATGCCACAAGATTTGTGAGGTCTTGTATAAATAGGAGGCAGAGGCATAACAAATTTATTCCTAAAGCAAATTTGTTCTCATTCATTCTTATCAAGAATCTCATTTACGGCAGATGAAGTTGATTATATAGCTCAAACCAGAGACCCCAAGTGTCTGACTTTAACTCCAAACCTTCTGTTATTGAAAAACTGGTCCTCAGTTTGTGATTAGAATGGGTGCTCATATGGAAAGCTACTTCTCTTCTGAAATATATGGGGTTTTGACAGTTCGTCACGTTTTGGAACTACTTTAGCAAATCTTCTACAAATTGAGAAATGTCAATCTTTGCCATATATATACATTCACACACACACAGCTACAGTGCAGAAATATTTTCAAAGTCTTGCCTGGCTAGTTTAACTCAATTTAGTTGGATTTTAAGCATGATGTGAATTTTGCAGCCTTTGGAGCCTATGGATGAGTGTAAATAAGATCAATGGTGGTTTCAAAGCATAGAAGACAAATGAAGACAAGAAGAAGAAAAAAAAAATGAAGGTTACTTACCAGTAACCAGGGATATTTGCCTCCAAATATCCACACCCCTAGCTTCATTTGGCAAAAGTGCTCATCTCCAAGAGTGAGGATACACAGAGGTAAGTTATGATGGACATAAGCCATTTCAAGATCAGACTGGCTGAAAATATCATAAGGCCGCTTTTGGCAAATGGATTTATCAGCACCACAAAGACAACTGCCTTCATGTGGTCATGACCAGATTAGGAGGAATGAGGAGGTCCAAAAATACCACTTTCTACAGTTATTTTCTTCTATGCCAGTCTTTGGAATGACATGATTTTAGGTCAGTAACAGTTCTAAAACTGTAGAAAGGAGGAAAGAGATTGGTTTGATCAGCGTTCAGTCGGCAAAGGTAGTACCATCTGCTGAAATCTAGGAGTGTAGAAATTAGAGATGAAAAAATACAACAAACAAAAAAATACTTGGCAGGTTCATTTCATGCATGGATCTCAAAGTACTTGAAAAAGATGGGTATTACACCCATTTTACAGAGGAGGAAACTGAGGCACAGAGAGGTTAAGTGGTGTAGACAAAGTTATGCAGGGAGACTAGTGACATGCTTGCGATTAGAGCACAATCGCTTTATTCCCCAAGTTCCTCTGCTTATCTTCAGCAGCAGACTGCACCTCTTCACTAGGCCCTTACTACATCCTTCTTCTCCCTGCCAAACAAAGCTCAGTCTTCTTTGTCACCTAACAAGATATTTCTTTCCATTCACAAGGTTTCTGCAGTCTCTCAAGTACCTGTGCCATTCAAACACCTGCACATTTGTCCTTGAACAGAAATTCTGGCCTCTTCCCCACGCTCTCTTCTTACACTGAACAAATCCTGCTAGGACACTGGTGGTGTGCAGCACTTCACAAATACACCCAAGCTCAGCTTGAGGCTTTGCAACAGCAGCAGATGAGCCAACAAGGGACAGCTGTGCCTGCAGGCTCTGGGCTCCAGCCCTGAGTGCCCTTTGCCTGGCCCTGCTGAAACACAGGCACCTACCCTGGCCAGACAGGGAGTCCTGGGGCAGGTATGAACTAGGTGCATGGTATGAACAGCTGCTGGTCCCATAGGTGGGAGCTGCACTGCTCCCAGCATGAGCCACACTGGAAGGGTCTCTTCAGACATGATTTTGCCAGCCTGTGCTGCCTCTCTGAGTGAGCACACCCTGCTTCCCTGTGCCCACAGCTAGCCTCAGGCACGGCCCACTGCTACCAGGATGGGGTAAGGTGCAAGTCAGGGTAAAGAGCAATGGCAGAACACTGGGTAATGTCCCTCTCCCCTTTCAGTCATTGGTGTGTCCATGGAGCTCACTCTGCCCTTCTGCCCTGGAATCTCCCTCAGGGAGTCAGTCATGAGCTTTTGTTCCAGACCAGGGAGCAACTCACTGGAGCTGCAGATCTGCTGCATACCCCTTTGCTATTTCCTGGGCTGGGTACGGGAACACATAGTGGCAGAATGCTCCATCCCTGGCTTGGAGCAACCTGGTCGAGTGGAAGGTGTCCCTGCTCGTGGCAGGGGTTTGGAACTGAATGATCTTAAGGTCCCTTCCAACACAAACCAGTCTGGGATTCTATGACTCTCCACATAAAATACTTGAGGGATTTTAGCGGAAAACAACTGGTGGAAGGTGATGTGCACTCACCATGCCCCCAAAGAAACTAGGAGATTATTACCTCACAGAGCGATGTATTTTAAATGAGAAGTAAACATTTATCAAACCAGCATCCGAGCAACCACAGACCTCTGCCTCTCTTCTCTCTGTGCCACTGGAATCTTTTAGTCAAATTACAGGAAGCCAATGAATGTACCTGGCTTTAAAAGATTTCCCATAACCTTCAGTATTGCTCAGGGGTTTCTGCCAATAATGGCTCTGCCTCTTACCCTCCACAGTGACTGCAACAGATATCACTGGGCACCCTTGCTCTGTTCTGGGAGGGAGCCCAGTGCGTGACAGCACGTGGCACAGGCAGGATCAGCTTGTCCTCCCTTTCTTTTCAAATGTGCATCAAATTTACAACCTAAGTACAGCTTTTCTTTCAATCCAACCAAAAAGACAAGTGCCCAGAGCAAATCTCTAAGCATCTGAAAAAATAACTAAGCTGAGTTAGTGCAAATGAGGAGCCTCAGCATCACCAAAAATCATCAGCAAATTCTGAATTAATTCATCCAGAGAGGAAAATTTAGTGAAAATTTATACTTGCTATACCAAAACATATTGTAAAGGGGAAATTATACTGTTTAATCTGGACCATCTTTTGTATCTAATTGTGTCACAGAAATGGAAAGTATGGTTTTAAAAGGGTGATGCACAGGACACTATGGAATACTTTCTTGTTCTTGCCCTTGACAGTCTCCAGGGTGAACATCCTCCCTGTCCCGGAAGATGAACAACTGTTTCCTATGCTGCTGCCATCAGAAGCCCTAGTGCTCAGGTGAGACAATGAAAATCTCTCCTATCATCTGGGCAGGTTCTGCCTCCCTCCCGCATCTTACAGCGACTGCATCTAGTGGTTGCATACAACCAGCCCCACAGGTTGACTGACTGTTAAATGTATTTGATGAAAGAAAATAGAAACTAAATTATGAAAAAGGACAGAGGGTTCAGAAAATCATTAATGACCAAAAAATGAGTTTTTGACCTATCTGCAGTCATTAGTGCTTTTGTGAACCTTTCTGGCATTTGTAAAACTGCTGTGGTAGTTTACCTCAACCATTTAGACCAATTATAGACAGGAGGGAGAAGTGCTTATAGAGAAGGTAGCTTGGGGTTCATTATACTGGCATTCTACTAGAAATTTCTAATTACTGTCAGAACTTATTTGGTTGCTTTTTGACTGCATTTCATAATTGCTAACGCTTATCATATTCATAACACACAATTAGCACATAAAAATGTTTCTATATATGGTACATGAAGAACATAACATTACACAAGAAGCACAACACAAAAAGCAAACACAATGAAGCAAACAAACCATATCAAATTATATGGGAAAGAGCTCGTGTCTTACCTATGTTTAAACTCTTTATTTCTTTATAGAAAGGGAACAGAAGAAAAAAGAACAAACAGTTAGCTGAAGAATAGATGGTAAAGCAAACATAGTATTTGTTTTATTTTACAAAAGGACACAGGAGAAGATATCTCTTTTCAGCACTAGCTTTTGCTTGGGTTACAGATGAAAAGGGACTGGGAGCGATAGAGTTGCAAGCTGGTTCTCTGCCCCCAACCTCCACCCCCCGTATATTTTACAGGACACTTCCTAGACCACTGAAAGAGTTTCTCACATGGAAATATGTGTATCTTGTGGGTTAGGAGCTAGAAAAACTGGCAGTTTTCTGAATACAGAACAGGGGGGGGAGAAGCACTAGGCTCAGGATATCATCTGCCAGTTGGAGGCAACCTCTTTAATCAAAATAGTTTTCCAACAGGCTATTTCTAAACAAATTTCTACTACAGAATATACTTTCCTCTCCTCCCAGTCCCTAGGATAATTGCTTAAAGCAAGTTTGGATGCTACTCGGTATCTATTTAAGCCTGTCAAAGCAAACCTGAGGGTAAAAAACCCCAACCCTTCTAAGTAAGCAGTAAGATACTGTACAATGGGCGACAAATAGAATTAAAGGATCCCTAGTTTGCCATCTAGACACAAAGTCAAAGGAAAAGTGTCCTTTACTTCCCAGAAGTAAATTAATACATTCCCCACACCACAGTGTTTCACTGTGTTTAAGTCATTTCCATTTAGGAACATCCAAGGAATGAAACAAAGAGGTGCATGAAAACTCCCGAGCTGCAGCACTCAATGCACAGCCCCAAACTTGCAATACCAGCATGAAGCGTGACATGCAACACTCCTGAGTCAAAATTCCTATTAGCCACTCAGAGCAGGCATCTTCATCAATGACAGTGCGAAGCAAATATGCACACTGGGATGTTCTGACTTACAAAGTTATTCAAGATTTATATTGGCTTATGCAAAACCAAAATTACACCCATTGGGAAATCTAAATAGTGATGTATTTGGTTTTTAATACTTATGAACATATTATTTGCAACATTATTCAAGCTACTTGATACTAGCTGAAGACTGGTCTCATTCTTACTTATTTAGCTCAAATTGTCAACTTCTTACGCGTGTCACATACAGATTTTAAGTTTACCACTGAATCACAACTGCTGCTATAGATGATGTTTGCTGGAAGGGACCTTAATTCCCTTTACAGGATCAGGGGACAGAAGATATCACTGTAAATACTAAAAATCTCTGTGTCAAGCTATTTGCAGCTGTCCAATAGCACTCAAAATGCAATGGCTTTATTGTTCATTGCTAATAGCTGCAACAGAAGCTAAAGAAATTATGCTATAGAAAGCAGACCTTCCTGAAAGTAGAGAGACAGTGGACAAAAGCAGATTAAGAAGTCCATCTTCTGTTTCTTTACTGATGTTCTCATTTTCCCTCACACATGCTGAAATGCCCAAGTTCTCTTGGGCAAAGCACTCAGACTAACTCTGTTTGCTGTAAACTTGGAGACAACATTTCCAAGTATCAGGTGGGCTGGGAAACTCTCTGGCTGACATTAGCAAGTGAGGTGCGTGTAAAAGCCTTACATTAAGTATCCAAATTTGAAACTGTTTCTCTTCACCTATAAACCTGTGATCCTATTTACTGAAAAGCTAAACCAAATTGAACAAATTAGAAACCAAACAAAAAAAAACCCCAGCATTATATACCTTATAATGCAGAGCTACAGTGTACGTTGAAATAAATATTTATAACTGGTCGCACATCCATACCAGCTCCCTCCCGTGGTTTATACTGAGCTGCCACCAAAAGCACGCCATGATCTATGACTTTTTGGAGTTTCAGATCTAATGAGGCAGCCTGGTGGTGTATAAGGTAGGCGTCAGAGGGTGATTTCAGGGTAGAATTGGCTTGAATTGGAAGTCTTTTGTTGTATAAAATCAGAATTCACAATAGTGACATCAACAAAATGACATGAATGGAAGAGAGGTGTAGAATAGAGCTAGGCCTCCTATTCGCTCACTGTCCAATCATTTTGCACTTTCTCCCACTAATTAAAAACTAAAAGCACAGTGGAAGAGAGGAACTGGTTATGGCCATATCATTAAAAAAAGGCTAATGACCTAAATTTACTCTATGGACTTTGCAGCTATATCCAATTCACAAGAGAATTAATTCTATTGCCTGAATGGGCTGCAGAAGTATCAGGAAACAGCCAATATAAGCTATTTTTTTCTCATTTTTCTGCAAATATTCAATAGTGCTGTAACTATAAGGTCCAGTTACATGAGTTACAGTTTGAAGCAGTAGCTCTTGCCTCTCCTATAAGAATGAAGAAAGAAGATGGAACAGAAATGGGTGAAGTGGTACACTCTGTGCTCATGCCTTCCCTATTAAGTGACCAAATCTTAATGCTGGAGAGGGGGCGCGGGATGGGGGGACAGAGGTACAATCTTAAAAGGAGTTCTGATGATGAAAGTGACTCGTTATGTCAATCTTAACTGCACTAGTCAATGTATAGAAATAGACTCACAAGCATGGCAAAGCAGTGGGAAAGTGGCTGTCAAAACCATTGACAGGAAAACCTTCCTACTAACCTTGTAAATTTGTTTGAATTTGCTTATCTCTGTGGCTCAATACCTAAGGGCAGTCAATTCTGCAGTTTTCAAACAAAACTAAACGATGCATTTAGGGAGGGGAGGGGAGATTGTATCAAATGTTCACCAACAAGAAAGAGGAACATGGTTTGTCCTTTTTGTACAAGCCGGTTTGTCCTTTCCTCTAACTTCTCTATAGCTATTGCTCTGATAAACTACAGACTTTGAACTATGCATTTCTGTGCCCCATTTCTCCACTGGAATTTAGATAAGTTGAAAGTGACAATGTTTTACAAAATTATAAAAAGTAATGGCAAAGGCTGGTTTGAGCACAGGCTACAGAAAGGAAGCAATAAGGTTAATACCTTACCTCAACTCCAATATACTAGTAACATTCCTGGATGGGAAGATACGTCGAATATAGTTAAAATCTCCAACAAAGAGACTTCCATCAATACCCACTGCCAGTGCTACAGGGGCCAAGAGCTTATTTCCTTCTGCCAGACCGTTGCAGCTGGGACAGGATATGCTTCTTCGGCGCCCATTCCCCATAATGCTGGTTATCACAGCTGGCTGCTGAGTTAGAAACTGATTTTCTCCATTGCCTTTGTGCAATATACCTAATAACAAAGAGGAGAAGAAGTGGTTATTACTGTCATTCACTGCAGGGGACTTCAGGTAGTTCTCTTTTCAATAGCTGCTGTTAAGGACTGTACACTGAAATGACTGCAGCATTTGCTTCTTCAATGGTGCAAAAAGAGTGGAAGGGCTTTCTGATAGTGAAAATAAAGGTTTAATGAAGATGCTGTGTTAAAACCCACACATATACACAACCACAGCCCCAGACATAAACCCACAGTCCTTTGGTATTCATTATGAAAGAAAATACTGCCATACAATTCTCTGGCCTATCACAATGGTTTAGATTGTTTTATTAACTGGGAAGTGAGAAGGCAAACAGTGGTTGTGTTCCTTAGTGTCCATGGATCCTCTCACTCCAGTTTCCTATGTTACATTCTGTCTGGAATTTCATGCCAACCTTGCTGTTCCCTTTCCACCTTTCAGTCTTTCACACTTTTTTCATGGAAAATGAGAAGTGAGAAATGGAGGCACGAAAGAAAATGAAAGCACAGCAAACGGAAAGAGAGGAGAAAGATGAAACTCCTGGAAGGGCTGCTAGGGATCAACAAGGGAAGCTAGTGGTAAGGATCTTTAGTAGGCTTCAAGAAATGCCTTAAAGATGGGTTTTCTTCTCAAAATATTAGTTCAAAAAGCAGATCCCTGCTCCCAGAAGGGAGAAGATCCTTTGTCAGTGGCCATTCTCAATGCCATCAAAGACTGTAGAAACCTAACCAAAAAATTTTAGTCTCTGGTTCTCCTGGAAATGCAGTTGTATGATGCTAATGTAACCGGGTCCTTGCTGGTGACCACAGTGAGTATCATGCCCTATCCAAATTACTATCTCTACAGCATCTGACTGCTGCACAACACTTGAAGTGTGTGTAAAATCTTGCCTATTCTGAATACTACTTTAGGTTTCTTGAGTAACACTATCTTTTGCAATTGGATAATGCTGGGATCAGCAGGAAGGCTGTAGAAAACACTTTAAAGGATCAAATGAAATATATGCTAAGCATTCAGCTCCCTAAGGTATCTCAAGTAAAATATGAAGACCAGGAACATTCAGCTTAGGATATGTAAAGACAAAGAAAAGGGAGGGAAAAACCAAACAGGTGACAAAGGAGAAGGGCAAATGAGACTCAGTATCTCATCACAGACTCGTACTCCCTCTAAGCCCCATCTCAGATTAGAGGGAAAAAGGTCAAACGGAACCAGGAATGGGTGTGGTTGTTATTAGAAAAATAGGGAAGGAAGACAGAAGGACATACAAAGGAATAAATGAGCAACAGAATAGAGGATAAAGCACTTGCTGTGCAGAACAGTAAAAAGTTTATTGAAAGTTTACAAAAACTTTCTGACAACTGAAACGTGTGCCATTCCTTCCTGAGCCAAAGGTGGAACAAAAAACACTGGAGAAATTGCTTTCTAAAGTGTAAATACAATGCAAATAAAAAGGGTTCACAAAAACTCCATACAGCACAGAAAACACGGAATTAACTAACTCACCACTCTTGACATTAAGTACATGGTGTTTATCCAAAGACCATCCTCCTAAATTTGAAGGATCTAGTTCAAATCCTTGCAGCAGTGCTGTCCTCTTCTCCCATAAAATGAGACTGGGGCAAGTCTCATATTCAAACCCCACAGAAACTGAAATAAAATAAAATCTAATATACTTGCTGAACAAACACTGAATTAAATGTCCAGAGCACATTCAAATCATTCAGCATTCCAGCTCCCCAGCCCCTCAAGGTGGAGTGATTATATTCCTCTCTTTTATTCTACAATATTAAATTCAGATCTTTGACTAGACACAAATTTGAAACTTCATTCACATGTACTCTGCAGGGATCTGATCACTTCTCTTTGAATAGCTTGAAGTGAGAAGTGAGAGTTTGGTGAGAGTGAGAAATATGGGGTTTAAAATATCATAAAATTATTCTATCAGATCACAGGATTAGGTCAAAGTCTTCATTTGCCGGGTGTTCACAGGATTTATTTAGTATGTTCACCTTACAGACCATATACCAAGGAGCAGTGAAAAGTTTGGGTGCTTTTAAGCACACAGGCACTGCCAGCATTACTCAGGAAAGCAATATCCTATGCAACAACGTTAAGAAAAGCTACAACAAAGACTGTTTTAGAAAATATAGAAAAGAAATCAGCGTTTTATATCAGTTTTTCTTTCCACACTGGCACAGCTCTGATGCCCATTTTTAGCACTGCTGTATCAAAAGGGTTCTGATATGTAAATGAAAACCTAAAATATTATGATGATCACTCTTTCCCCCCACCCTCACTAGAACCAAGTGAACTAAAGCCAGCTATAGAACTATAAGACTAAGCAGCGTTAGAAAAGGACTGTTTTCATTTCAAATGTACTACACCACAAGAGGCTACAATAACAGCATGCATGAAAACCCAAATGCACTGAAGAATGCCAGCCAGCCCAGCAGGATGTTCATTTGTTAACTGAAAGAGAATAAACACATAGTGATGGACTAGGTTTCACCTAAGTTCCTGTGGCCAGTTTTTCCCATGTCTGGTCTAAACCTTCTAAGTCAGCTACCGATCAGGAAACACAGGCATGTTGATGGAGTTTAGACCCTCTGAATGTGATCTTTAATGTGTAAAAGAAACATAATGCAAAGATAAATTGTGTCAGGAAGACAAGAAATGTTTAGTCTGTATTTGCTTCTCCATAAGAAATCTCTGCAGCTTTCTCACTGAGAATTACAGGTGTTACTTGAAAAGTTTTGGAGCTTGTATATGCTGACTTACCTACAGCATCTGACAACCCATAAACCTTCTGACCATATGCATCTGTTTTGTCCCAGATAAATGTATATGCCAAGTTGGGAGATGCCTGAAATGATTTTTGAAACAAATGCCCTTCTACTGCTACCATCAAATGAACTTTGATTAGATTCAGTGGCACAAGTGACTGAGTCATGGTGATCTTAAGTAAGGATTTGTATCCAGCAGTACGGGAACTCAGGTAGCTGAGCTTTATGCTAGAGCCAGGGATCTCAATTTCTTCATGAAGAACCTGAATAGGAAAAAGATCAAACATTTCAGATTAGTGCTTTGTTATTTTTTTTTTGAGTAATGTCCCATTGCGTTTTCTTACGAACTTATGACTTTCTGCTACTGGGAATGGCTGTCCTCAACTGACATTTTGGGATAAGTAACTCTTTGGTATCTGTGTGCACTTTCTAAGAGCCCACCACTGGCACAAACGCAAATAAGTACAAGTACTTCTACTGCAACTTATATTTAAGGCAGCCATAAGAAATACAGTCATAGGAACCAGCAGCTTTCACTAACAGTATAAAGTAAGGACTAACCAAAGTAGTGAAACAATAGCATTGGTAGAGTTTTCCTTTGTCCTAAACAGCCTGTAGTTAGGACCACACACTTTGCATAATTCTCTTGAAACACCTAAGCTGTCAACTGAAATACAGAGATGTACCTGATATATTGTTTGATAATGAGAAGGTGCACGGTAGTCAAAGATAAATGTGTCTGGGTGAGAAAAACCTAGGAAATCTGCAAACCTCATTGGAAAACCTGGTATCTGTCAAAATGAATGCAGCTCTCTAGAGGCATTTGCTACAGCAATTCCAGAGAACAAATGGTGCCCCTGCAGTAAGTGCTCAGTTCAGTACTAGCACCTTACCACTGATTTCCACATCCTTTTCACTCACACTGTTCTTACCTGGGTTTCTGGTACAATGGGATTCCGGCCTGGAGCAGTCAGAGCTCCAGCAGACACTGCTGCAGACACTGGCGTGTAGGTACATTAATATG
>JBCJKH010000987.1:26052-36863 GCA_039877255.1 Loriculus beryllinus
AGTTGAAAGTGGTGATGAAATGATGAGTGGGTCAGGACGGACAAAACCACTTAGATCACAGCTGGGAATGGAGTTCTCCTCTGTCTTCATGGCAAGCGTGTCCATGGCATAGAAGCTATTCCAGGGCAACCATACTGTCCTTTCCTGACTCATAAATGGAGCTCGTTCAAAGTGCAAGGTTAGGGATGCTCCACCATTTGCCACCAAGTCAAACCTAGAAAAATGTAGGCTTTAGAAGTGACAAGACTGAATAATTCCAGTAACTGAATTCCTGGCTAATGAATTAGGTATATCGGTACATCTACAGCAATAGGTGTATGTCCTGGCTTTGGCTGGGATAGAGTTAGTTTTATCCCTAGTGGCTGGTACAGTGCTGTGTTTTTGCTTTAGGACAAGAATAACGATCACAGAGGGATGTTTTAGTTGTTGCTGAGCACTGCTTCCACTAAGCCAAGGACTCTTCAGCTTCTCACAGTGACCTGCCAGCAAGGATGCCAAGGGTGCATGGAGAGGACACAGCTGGGACAGCTGACCCAAGGGATATCCTTGCCATAGGACATCCTGCTCAGCAGACAAACTGCAGGGAAGGCTTGGCCAGGCTACTGCTTAGGGACTGGCTGGGGCATCGGTTGACGTGGGGTCAGCAGCTGTTTTGCACTTGCATCACTTGTGTTTCTTGGGGTTTAGTTATCCGTTTGTGTTATTTTCATTTCATTACAATTATTAGCACTATTATATTACCGTTATTATTAGATTTTATTTCAATTATTAAACTGTTCTTATCTCAACTCATGAGTTTTCTCACTTTTACCCTTCTGATTCTCTCCCCCATCCCACCAGGGTGGCTGCATGGGTCTGAGCTGGTGGCTGGGCTTAAACCACAACAGTATTTTTCCAGTACTATGCTTCAAATGATCAGTAATGGCATCTGAACCTCTGGCCATTGAATAACTGAAATCTAGCCAAAACAAGTAATGATTTGAAGTTACCTGGACAAAGTTTTTTCCTACATATTATAAACTCTGCATTAAATAAATAAAAAAATACCCAACAGACAAATTACCCCATTTATTACTACAAGTCACCTTTATATATAGAATCAGCAGAGAAGCCAAGTTCATATGGCACTGAGCACTGAATTATCCCTTTTCTAAGAGATGCTGTCCATTAAGCACAGAATGGGACACATGGCAGTAAGAGACTAGTAATGAAAAGCTTTGCTGTTTGTGTTCTACAAATCAGATAACAATTCCTGTGCCCAGGACAATTGATGTATTGGTTTTCAGAGAGATGAGGTATTTACTCCCACTCCCCTACATAACCAGAACAGTAATATGTAGCTGCGCAGGCATTTTGAAATCTGGCTGAGTAAAATACTTTCAGGTTGTTCTGACAAAAGAAGTACATATCAGTTGTTTCACGTAAATGCTGGCAACATGACAAATTACTTCATGATTTAAATAACCTATTCGGATTTAAATGCAGTTCAGTTCAGCATTTACCATAGTATGAAACCACTGAAGTCAAGCACAGTATGCTTTTATTATAACAGAATAATATTCTGGGAAATATGGAAATTAAACACTCCCTATAGTTCGTTTGACTCCTATTAATTATTTCAATTCAATTGTTTGCATGCAAGATGAAGATAAAATGGCAAATGTTTACAATGCACGTGTCACAGAGAAACTGGTTTAGTTACCACAGCCAGGAAACTAGATAAACCACGACACTCTGATTTGTGTTTATCTGAATTTGTGTGCATTTCAAATCAGCTGATACAAGGGGGAAAAAGCACTTTTTTGCACAGCAGGAAATTGTCTAAACATATTCAATTAGAATCTTTTGATTACATTCTACCCTGAAGAAGCTCAAAAGATAGTGGATCTTCAAAAGGGAAGAGAGTCAGAAGGGAACTCTTAACAAAATATACTTTTCTATAATGATACTTTTTTTTCCCAAGCACTGTTTTCCTGCCTTACATTTTAAAATGCAGTATTTCTGGTCTCAGCTGGATATTACTGTAGTCCACAAATGTTTTCATAGATACAGAGCAATTTATTGGAAAGGAGTGTGCCTGCTAAGACGTCATTACCAGAAGTCAGCCCTTGCACATCTACTCGCAGTTAGCATTCAAAGTGCCATGTGAAAAATTACTTTTGTGTTTACTTAATCGCTCTTTGCCCTGGGAGGAATGCGATGCATGGTACCACATGGTACCATTAGATCATACCATCTGTTAATCAGCAAAGACACTACATCTGAAATAGGGACACAATGAAGCAAGCAAACTCACGTGCCATCCTGACGAGTGATGGTATAGCCATACTTTGGATACTTGACAAATGACACGTTGACCCCAACTAGAGGCGTTCCATCTGTAGTCACCACTTGGCCTCTTATGAGAGACACAAGACTGAATAAGAAAGATAATTAAAGGTATTAAAGTTAGTTACAAAAGTTTCGTTGTTTATAAACTGAGTAGTGGAACGTTTGTGCCTCATTTACTCTAAATCCAAAGATTTTTAGAAGATGCAGAAGATGTTGGCCCAGCGTCATCTATAGACTTATACTGCTGACCTATGCAGTGAGGCCTGTGCATACAGAATGTGAGTTGATGCCTGCCTTGTCTAACAAGGCTTTGTTTCACTGTCTAAGGAGGCTTTGCAGAGTAGAAATCTATCTACTATTCAGCAATGTCAGAACTGTGACCTTGAAGTCCCACTGAAACAATACTTGGGCACTTCTCCAAAACCTCCCTGGGTACAACAGTGTCTGTGGATGCCTCATACACTAGGCAAATACAGTGTAATGTCATACCTCTTTTATACAACCAGTTTTCCAAATTGAGGTTCATATTCCTTCATCTTAGGGTGTGACTGATGTTTGTACACTGCATTTGGTCCTGATCTGCAACCTTTGCTTTTCACTTTGTTAGCAAGGTGAAAGGACTTTAAGGCCAGAGTTTTCTTAGCCAACAGGTTAAGCAGCTTTGCTTAACCTAAGGGAGAAGAAGAGGGGTCATTCACATACGAGCCACAGTCAGCCTGTTCTCTTTTGAGAGCACTCTGCTGCAGCTAAGAGCACAGTGGGCAGAAATTGCTGCTGCCCGCCTGATTGCCTCCTCAGCCTCTGAGCACTGGAAACAGCAAGTCCCACTGCTCCCTGCCCTAGCTCCTTTCCCTTCCACATTCCCTGTACCCTGAGAGAAGCAGATTGGTGAGTGGGGAAAGCTGCATGGTCAAAGGGAGATGGAAAAGACATCCTGGGAGATGGAAAAGACATCCTTGTAGATGTACGTCTCCTTGTAGATGGCTTCCTTTTCTATATGGGAAACATGAAAAAAGGAGAAAGCAATCTCAGGAAACAGGGAGAGAGTTAAATCCTGCTGTAACCCATAATCTATGGGAACAAAAATGAGGCAGAAAATCCCCATTTCTGAACTGACTGTGACGGAGGGTCTGGAGGTTCCCCTAAAGCTTTGCAGGCTCCATGCACACCAACAGGCACAGCACCCTGACACCCAGCATCCTGATACCCAGCATCCTGACACCCAAACTGGGCTGCAGGACACAGGGATCAAACTGAGGTGTTTGCCTGAAACCTGGCACAATGCACCTGAGTTCTGGGATGGCTGTAAGTAGATGGCATCAGAGCACATCTATTTGCACTAGTAATATCAGGGATCGTTTTCAGGTCTTTTCTATTAACTCTGAGATGTTCAAGGTACTTGACGTAAATTTCTAACTGTATTAACTGCCTATTTAACCACTACTTCTTCCAATTTTTATTCCAAAAAAGGCATAATGGATGAAGCCTTGTGTGGCATGGTTTAGTGTGAGGTGTCCCTGCCCGTGGCTGGGGGTTGGAACTGGATGATCTTAAGGTCCTTTCCAACCCTAACTATTCTATGATTCTATGATTCTATAATATGTTCTTCAATATTACATAAAAGAAACTAGTTAAGGAAAATTAACCATTTCTGATACTTTGGTTTCAGAATTTTCAACCACTACTTGACCCTCCAGGTCAAATTCTAATTTGCAAAATCAACATTTTGTAACAGAATATGGAATTTAATAGAAGTTGACCAAGATGGCATTATTGATCTTGCTTGAATTATTTTGTGTTACAAACATACAAAAATAGTTGTCGGAAGATAGTCACTCAGGCTTCTATAGAGGAAAGGTACAGAAAGCAGATTAAGGAAGAAATCATCATATGGTAGAAGAAAAATAATAATGTCCATGACTTAATTTTTTCTACCTTCAGTTTTAATAATTTCAGGAAATAATTTGAATAAGAACATTGTGGCTAATACTTTTCCTTTCTAAAACACCAGCATATGGGACACCATAGATATGAAAATTTGTAGCTAAAATCTGGATTTATAAGAAGTACTATGTTGACTGATAGTCACAAAGAGGACAACTTTCATTTTGCAATCTTTCAAAAATCTTTAAAATTGACAAAATAGGTGATTTTTGCAATCAATGCGTTTTGTTATTTACTGCTTTAGTGAAGTAGGAAATAACTTTATTTTTCTTATTCTAGTACGGGGAAAAAATCATAATCATTATTTTGTTCCAGTTTGAATGAGAGGTTGAGCTAAGAAAAGAGAGAAGGCATTATCTGTCCTGTTAGCTATTCTTGAGACTGTGGCAGGTTCAATAAACATGAAACTTGGAGTTTAACCCTGCGGCACTTTCACAAAGTCAAAAATCTTAGTTTTAAAACCTTCAATTTGACACTTTGTATTAGATTTGCCTAAAATTGGTACCAAAAATAACAGCTGAGCTGTAGATTTCTCAAAAGCACCTTCACGACTTAGAGGTTAAGGCCAATTTAAAAATGTCACTGATATGCCATTTGCAAAGATGTGTTAAAACACACGACACACTTCAGATGAATAAAACAGAACTTAAACTCCTGCCACCAGGAACCCTAGAAAAGATACTTAGCATAAAGCTAAAATTTAGAATGAGATTTTTTCAAAGAGCCTCAGGATTGAAGTCCCCAGCTCCCACTTAGTCGAGGGCTCTAATTCTTACTGTTTAGAAGACTCCAACCTCTGTCTATACCTACACAGCTTGATTATTTCTAATACAGTTTCTCGTATTTCTTGGGTGGCACAAGAACGTCTGCATGTCACAATTCTCCTCTAGAAATCTGGAATGATAATCACCTGCTTTTGTACAATAGCTCAAGATGTAGGAATGAAGTGTTGGATCATGTTAGTAACACAACTAAACATTCCAGATGCAATACAGGAAACGCTCTCACTTTCATTCTGGGTGTCTTAATGAGCCTGCGGTTCAAGCACTTGTTACATACAGTATGGCACAGGAAACTGCCTGCTCCTCTTCATTCCAGGAAATTTTGCTGATCATAACACATAGAAAGTGGCAGGCACCAACCAGCCTATGGACTGGATGCCTTTTATGCTGTAGCCTGGATTCCTTTTTGAGCAATTGTTCAGCTCATGAATGAGTAAGCTTCACTCTCGCCTTGTTTTCTTTCTCATACAGCACTGCAAAAAATTGCAGCAATTCCCCCATCTTATTTTTACAGAGCTGATGAGAAAAAACATCACAACAAATTAGATGAAACCAGAACAATTTAACAATTTTCTATTATTTTGCCAAACTCCATGTGTGCATGCATAGAGTATTTTATAGAATAGAATAAAGTCTATATTACATAAAGTAGGATCCAACTGGGATTTTCTGATAGAATATGGAAATCATTTGAACACACAATGGGGACCTGCCTGGTGCATCCAGAAATGTTATGATCCTCATTTTGCAGACAAATATTTAGTGGCTTGCTCTGCTTCACCCAGTGAGCCTATAATGAAATCCTGACTGAAAAAAGAGATTCTGTAATGAAGTCCAATCTTTTGGGCACTATCTCAAATGAAGTTATTTCTCCAGTTTTAACCTTGGCAATATGAACATAATTAACATATTCATCAACTTCTTAGCATCTTTCCATGGATATATATTTAAATAATATTGATAAATAGGAACACCCCTTTTCTTGAAGCATCCAGTGGCATCAAACATCAATTAATGATGTGCTGGCTTTTACAGTCATTATAAACATACAATTTATAACAAGAACAAACACAGGAAAAGAAAACGAAGAATAAAATGAAAACCTAGTGAGATGCATTGATGATGCAAGTAAAACAGATTTATATAGGGAATAGATAATTAAATCCCCCCTACGTTAATGTATCTTCAAAATAATTTGAAATGTTATTCTATTATTGAAACTTGTGTTAAGGGCAGTAAATAAATGCAATCTCTTTCTAACTGGAAACTAGTTTGCATTTTCCCTTGTTCTAGATTGCAGTCTTCATAAAATATAAACCTCAGAAGCTCCTACCTAGTGGAAGGAATCTTCTTCTAGGGGTTTCCAATATGTTAAAGTGCCAATATGTTAAAATGCTAATAAAACTCAGTGCTATAAAATAAAGGTCACATCACAAATTGCAAGACCGTGCCCTGAGTGGGAATAATGCATCAGATGCAAACACATGAAGCATCTGAAAGCAGCACCTCATGTTTAAACATGAGTAAAGTCTCTGGGAGGAATTTCCCCAAACAATGCAACTGCACAGACACAGCATCGTATTTTATAGCTGCTACCTGCTGTTGAAGGGATTTTCTCCTGGGATGATGTGAGTGCTGTCCTTCCCCACTAAAAGCTTGATCCGATCGTAGAATGACTTCACAGCTGGGGAACCAGAATGACTCTGTTGTATTATGTCAAGGGGATCACGTGAACCACGGCACAGCAGGCTATTTTGACAAGTAGACTGGAGGCAGCAGTCTGGGTCCAGGCAGTCAACCAAGCCATCTGAAAGGTAAGAGTCATCTGGAGTCAGCCAGCTGCACAGTGCTATCAAGCAATAACATCTAATGGACATCTTAACGAACTGGAAAAACCTTAATGCTTACTCTCCATAACATCCCTATGCCATAAATCTGGTGATTGAATCAACACGGCTGAGCCCATCCCAAGTACACTAGTTAAACACTGTTACTGCTACAAGTAATTCAAACCAGTGTTAGGTGAGAATTAATCCCAAAGAAATCTCTTAAGGGTTGAAACTGGGAAAGAAAGAATAGTGGCAGGAGTTCAGGATTTTGTTGGTTATTTTTTTATTTGTTTGGTTGTGTTTGTTGTGTTTTTTTAAACCTTTCCATTTGTTTTACAAAGGTTTTAGATTTCCTTGCTGGGCGTTAGGATTCTTGAGAATTATGTTATTTAATTTCATTTGTTCAGTCTGCGGAGATGAGGAAAGGAGACAGGAGTGAGAGAGTAAGCTGTCATTACCTGAGTAAGATACAAACTACATTGTACCCATTCTGGCAATAGCGAAGTGCTGCTGGAACTCCCACTTCCCACAGATATCTGATTCAGAACTTGTTTGCATGCTTTAGTAAGGAAGGATCACTCACAGAGCTGGTGGGTTCAATCATGTGATTACTTGTCAGGTTGTCCATCAAGAATATGCCTTAGGAAGTATTTTTAAGAAAAATCAGAATTTAAACACCAGAAATTAGGATGGAATCCTCAGTGGGCAGATTGATCTGTACGCTGAGATAAATCACAACTGACTATTTTTAGCACATACCGTAACCACTTCTAGCATCATACCTTCCACTGGTATTATCATTTAACTGAAATATGTTCTCTCAATGGAGCTCTATGGTAATCTAGAGATTAATATCCATTTACTTTAAAATATTACCCTCTAACAATACAGAAACATTTATTCATCTACTCTGGCAAGAATAAGGCATCCAATCTGCAATCTACTTATGTCTGTAAACTTTCAGACTTCCCAAGACATATTAATCTGATTTTTGAGTGCAAATATGGCCTGGGCACCTACTGAATACCACGCACAAGAGAGAACATTCCAGTAGGTTAGCTGACAAAATTACTCCAGGGTACGATCATGCTTAATGTATTCTAAAGCTTTTCAAATGCACAGCAGACCAGCATTACCTTACACACTGGTAACTGGAAAACCAACAACAGCAAAAGAAAAAACCAAACCTATAAAAAGGTTTCTTATTTTAGAATCAGCCTGGTATTTCCAATGGCCTGTGTGTGCCTGAAATGATTGTTTCTGATTTGAAAACAAAATTGCCAAGGTTTCCTGACAATGTTTCATTCAGGCCTCTAAGGAAATTTAAGTTAGACAAACTACCTCCTTGCAGGAGCTATACCTTGCTGTAAGGTCAGTCGCCTGTTCACATTAAGAACTGCATTCATCTTGAAATCCTTTCCAATGTGGTGGTAAGAATTTTTGTTCTTGCTACAGCCCTTTTTCCACCCACTTTATATAATCATTGTAAGGGCACCATTAGCTTCAGATTGTAACTCAGGGCAGTTTTCCTATTAAGCTTTGAGAACTTTTGCTCCGCATCCTGCTTTCTCTCTGTGACACCTCTACCGCCATGAACTTTAAGCTGACCACTGTTCAGTCTGCTCAGTTCTTTCATTATATGACCACCAGTCAAGAGAATCCTACCAACACATTACAAATAACAGAAGCAAAACACAGCATATAAATTACTGCCTTTGATAAATTTACATTTACCTGTTCAAGCTGCACCATATTTTTGCTATACCTGTTATTAGAGGTGAGCATATGTTATGTCTGTAATGACCTCATCAGGCAGCAGATTATGGGATGCTGCAACCGAGCACTTCTGATGGCACCATGAACTTTCAATTGGCATATCAATCTCTCAGCGTCCTGTCAGTCATGCGAATCACATCTTGATGCTTGCAAGCCCCTTTGGATATAGTCTGACATTGCAATCTTCAGTAAATTACCCTGTCACTGCCAATCTCACCGTTATCTCACAAACAATCAAGCAGGCAATCAAACTGCTCTGAATTGCTAGTTCAGGACCTGGGCGGCTAGAAACATCTCCATTCAATACCAGGGAGAAACCTGTGTATGACTCCTCTCACGTAGGAAGGTTTTTATGCAGGATGTGCATTCAGACTTGCGCACCTTCAGATGCTCACAAGAATATTTAGAAAAGACAGACATACACCTTAACATAAATACACACCATTTACTTGTTGGAAACGTTATTACTTCTAACATATGGCTATTTTCTCCTGTACTAATTTATTCCCAGATGGCAGGATTCAGCGTTAGGATATTTTTACCTTATGCCAACTAGCTGATCCAGCTTGTTGTAACAACAGACCCGATGTATGGATCTGTTCCGCACAGGCAGCCAGAACCTGGGCACTGCTGTTGAGTGTCACAGGCTTACACACCGCTACTCTATTTGCATTCAGAGTCGCACTGCTGCTCTTACTTACTTTGTTGCTCCAAAAGCTCTCACTCTATGTATGAAAGAGTATTGATTGCTGTCAGAATGTATTTGTTTCTAGGTCATCTTTGCCTGATTTGCTATCCAGAGGCCAGAATGGTTGAGGTTGGCAGGAACCTCTGGGGCTTTTGCTGTCCAACCATCCTGCTCAAGCCAGGCTATCAAAAGCTGACTGTTGAAAACTATGCCTGGACAGCTTTTGACTGTCTCAAGGATGGAGACTCCACACCTCTCTGGGCACCCTGCTCCAGAGCTCAGTATTCCTCAGGACAAAGAAGTGTTTCTCAGCATACATTTGTGCCTGGCATTGTTCCTCCCCAGGTGCAGGGCTTTGCATTTCACGAGATTCCTAACAGCTCATTTCTCCAGCTGTATTGTGCTATTACAGATGAAGCAAATTCTTACAGAATCATTCATTTGCATCAGACTCAGTTGATTAAAACCAGGGCTAGGAAAATAAAAAAAAAATCCCTACCTTCTGTAAGAGAAAACTGCCATAAGCATGAATTTTAATTAGAATTCAGTACTTTGTTTTTTAATACATACTTCAGAGCTCGTCATCTTCCAAATCTCCTCAGGTACACTGAATTATTTATCTGGTTAATTCAATGACAAAAACCTCACCATTAGCCTCACTGAGATATTGTTCCTTTTCACACCACACTCATCCGAGTTTTAAGTGGCCAGTTAGCAGCTTTCTAAAACTCTCTATACTAAAGGAAAGAGACTGTAGAAGGAATTAAGGTGATGCTCAACCTCCTTCAACAATCTGAAAACAGAAGAAGTCCTGACTTGGCTTTAACAGAGAAGAAAGAAACAGGAACTTTTGATCTGATCTCAACTGGCAGCACAGGATTAGCTCTCCACTGCTGCTCGTGGCTTCCTGAATTCCCAAATCTTTTCAGGAACAAAGCAAGTGAACATGGTATCCCTCTTGAAGACATCACTTCTGCTACTGGGTGCACACATTTCCTGTCTTTCTGAGAACTGAACAAGCATTTTGGCAGACTTACTTTACAGCAAGAAGAAAATTTTCAACTATTATATGTAAGTAGAATAATGTTGTAAGTAGAATATGTAAGTAGAATAATGTCATCTTTGCCATATTTCACAAGGGCCTTAAGCTGTGTTCCAACTGAACACCATTACAATGCCTAAAAAACTCTGAGCAGAAATAGGGATGTATTTTTTTGCTAATGTATTTAGAACCTCTCATCATCAGTTGTCTTTCACCGCTGAACAGATTTCTTCTCGCATCCGGGGGACTGGATTCCAGGATTCACAGAGACATAGAACAGTCTGGGTTGGAAGGGACCTTAACGAACAGCGAGTTCCAGCCCCGCCTTGTTTCCAGAGCGAAGCTTCTGAGCCCTGCTCAGCAGAGGGCATCCTTACACTTCACCAGCTTCAGGAGCTGGGGACCTGCAGTGCAATTCC
>JBCJKH010000989.1:20295-34036 GCA_039877255.1 Loriculus beryllinus
GTGAGGTGTCCCTGCCCATGGCAGGGGGGTTGGAACTAGATGATTTTAAGGTCCTTTCCAACCCTAACTATTCTATGGTTCTATGAAATGCTTTGAAAATTCTGACTTCACAATAGCCAAGGGTAATATAATGCATACGTACAAAGAAGAGGGAAATTCAGACATGTTGCATGATTTTGTTTGGCTTAAAATAGAAAACTGGTTTGTAAGGAAGACAGATTTAAGTAAGTCTAGTGCTAATGCAAGGCATATACATGCCTGGCACCAACCATCTCACCTCAGCCTCTTCTGAACAGATCAGACTTGTCCTGGGTGCAAGCAAATTTGGATATGACATTGAGAAATCTAAGTGAGATTTTGCTTGATAATTCAGATGTTAACAGAACAGCATGAATGATGCAGATCAAACATTTATTTGTGGTTTCAGCTTTTTCTGCTATTCACAAATTATCTATGAACAGAATTTGATTTTGACAGATTTGCTCAATATTCAAAATAGAACTTATTCCAGGCTATGTCATGTTTGCAAATTATTTGTTTCCAGTACGGGTATCTATTCAACCTTTTGCTGAGTATCATTCACTGCTGCTGGCTGGAGGAGCAAAAGATTTGCAACATAGAAAAGAGAAATCTAACTTTCTCATGATAATAAGTGCCTGCATGAGCAGCCAATAGGCTCTGCCTGCAGGGTCAAGCTGTGCTTTTCTTGCAGAGACCTGGTGAAGGCAGCCAGTACCGGTGTGCCACTCCCCTGGTTCATCTGGATTCCAGAGCTACCCGGACCCCTCCCTTTCCTCACCTTGGTCCTTTTCCTAAATGTCCCATAGGAAGTTTTGTACTCAATCCCCATAAAATATCCCACGAGTTTTACACAGTCATCTCCCATATGCCAAAAAATACATCCCATGCGCCTGTGAGCAATCAGCCCTTGGTTTGTCTGGACTTGCAGGAGAGGGGGGACCTCTTCTTGACCAACCTGAGCTGGCTTCATCCCAGGGACAGCGGTCTGCTTGGCCTCCTTGGGTAGCTGATGTGAGGGATCTGGATTTGCTTTCTTCACCAGGACTTGGTGTTTCATTTACAGGGCATTAAGGTGCTTCATTTCCTTTGGGCAGGGAACCTAACTGAAAAGTTTGCATACTCTCCGACCTTCCCAGCCTCTTTCCATCGGCATTACACAGGAGGGGAATACCTGCCTCAGCAGGGCAAGTGGCAAAACCAGCCAGTGGTCCTGGGTTGGGAGTGGAGAGGGGAAATCCCTCGATATGAAACCCTGGTGCCTCAAGTTAATCCCAGGCTGACACTTCCACACTAATCAGATATTTTTCCATCTTCCTGGTGCTCTCGAGAGACTGATTAAACAGAGGGATCAATGGATGCCTTTGCAGCAATTTCACACTCTGAGAGGATTCCTTTCACCTCTTGTTATCATTAAATAACTGACATTTTTCTATGTTAATAAGCTACTTTATTTCATGGTGGGGCTTGTTGAGGCATAACGATCTCCAGCATTGACTGGTTTGCTAATGTATATTGTCCTTTTTAGTTCTATAGATAGAGCTGGTTTCTCAATATCACATGAAAGATCAATTTGACTAAGGTATGGTATTTAGTATTAAAATTTCTCATGTACATATTAAATAGTGTTTTTAAAGGTCATAGCAATTTAAATCGCTATCTGATGAACCTTGCAGTTTAGTGCATTATGCATTAGAGGTAAGCATTTTCAGCTTTTTAAGTCAGAGACATTAAAAAGCAGAATTTTATAATTTTATTCTAAAATTGTTGTTTTCTGTACTAGTGACCTTTAGTACTTTTAGTACCTTTGGCAGAAGCCGTGTGATTTACTTTTACGCCAATTCCTATAATCCTTCCAGCCCAGCAAAGAAAGAAGTGATATAACAAAAACTGTGAAAACCCTGGAGCCAAAAATACAGCGTGATGGTCTTGTTTCAGCAGCACAGAGATAGCATCTGGTTGTTAGAATATCAGATCAACTTCCTAAGGGTCTTGTTAAATTGCTGAGTGTAAATTGCAATTGGAATTGACTGTTAAGGATCTTAGTTGAGCAGGTTAAACATCTGCTGGATTTATTACGGTTTTATTTGTACTTCATCTGTAACTGGTACAATTAAGCCAATCGGAGTAAGTGAGTCAAATCTAATTTACTCTCTAATGGACCAAAAAGGAACGAATAAACACAGCACTACTAGATCCAAATGATTAAACATGTCTCTGAGGTAGTTTTTTTTCTATTTTGGTGTAGAGCAATCATGGTGTTTACGCTATAATTAATCACTAAGGATTGATGTAAACTAGTTTGAGCATTCAATCATTTTTCATACGGTTTCACAGAAATGCTAAACATAACATGGGGATGCAATTAAATAAATTCTATTGGAACTGGGTATATTTATTTATATAACCATTTACCCTGTTCCTAAGATTATTACAGGGTTGATATAGAAAGACATATTCATCAAATTGGATGAAAATTTGTTGTACCAATCTTTTTCACATTACCAGGCCTTTTAAAGACAAAATTCAGCACGTGTCAATAACTGATGAAGATGCACATGTTGTGTTCAGGTTCATTAGGTGACCATAAACGTTAAAGTTGTATCACCAGGATTAATTTTATATTTGATGTTATAGGTATGGAAAAGGGAACTGCTGCGCCCATCTACTCTGCACTAGATAGAAGCTGCACATTGTGAAGTCTGGAGTCCTTCCTTCTTCTCACCATCAGGAAGAAAACCTCAGCTTACGGCTGTTTACTCACACCAACAGCTGGAGAGAGGACTTAATCTAAAATAAATAAGCTAAATAAGAAAACTATTTAAAGCATTAATAAACAGAATACACAACATGATTTAACCATATCATATGGAAACAACCCTTTCTTTTGGAATGACCTCTTTTTTGTCCCAGTGTGATGCCACTAGGTTTTTGTATTCTGGGGACTTTTTATCATGGGAGGAGGCAGCTGCTGTCTCCGTGGGGTTGCTTTACAGCCCCTTGTTTTTCATTGTACCTTTTCTGTCATCCTTAACCTACATGCTCTTACATGAAGCTATGTTCTGGCTCTTCACTGAAGGGAAGAATGCATATTGTCATGTATGAATAGGTTGGAAATAAATACATTGTAAATGTTCATATATTTTACACCACTGTGAGACATCTTAGCAAATATTGATATTCTGCAAGGACTGAGAATTTCAACAACCACCTGAGGTTATCCTTTGTTAGAACCTTGCTAGGGCACCTTTAGGGCAGAAATATAAGAGAAGTCAGAAATGACTCAAAATCTTCTGTGAGAAAGCACATTGCTCTGGAACTTCTAAGTTTGCTTGGATATTTAACAAACAAGTGAAGACAAAAATAGCAGGATTTATACTTTAAAAGCAGCACTTTTCACAACTGAGGCTATCATCATTCCTCAAATCACTTACTTGAATAACAAATTCGCAGTGACAGTTTTCAGTCTGGGCTTGTACAATATCTAGTGTGAAGGAGTCCTGGCCCACAGCTGAGGCTTCAGAATAACATAACCATCAGACATACTATGTTGCTATAGCAAATTTACCACTGTCTTGGCATGGATCATAGTGCATATTTTTATCAGTCAGTACCATCCCCAAAAATATTTTTGCAAGTGGGGCCACTAAGATGAGAGAATCTTTCCACAGCCTGTGTCAACGTGTGATTCCTGATACAACTGGGAGGTGAGCTGCAGCAATGATGTGGGGATCTTCTTGCTACCTTGGTGAGTTGTGCAGCCCTGCAGACGCGTTGCACTTGTGGCTGGGCTAGGCAGCCTGCAGCGGAAAGCACACTAGCACTAAGCTTCAACCCTTACCCTGGCCCTTCAGATGCTAAGACAGATGAAAGACCAGGTGCTGCAGCTGTGAGACAATTCAGCAGATGCTCTCTGCTACCTCTAAAGAGGTAGACAGGTAACCACATCACACACATGCCTCCCGAGCAAAACCCAAACTGGGCTCCACCATCACACAGCCTGTGAGCCCAGCTCAGCTGGGAGGTGGCAGATTCTTAAATCACATAGGTTAAATCACCTAGGTCACTCATCCTAATTGTATGAGTTTTCCTTTCAGAGCAGAATTAGCTTTACATTATGACTGACCTGTTTGATTTTGTCCTGAAATGGCATGTGAGAGCCTGTATAGTTGGTGATAACTGAGATGGCTGGAAATACAACATTGGTGCTAATATATGAAAAGATTCATCTTGTGCTAAATGTCAAATATAGATGAAAATTTTGATTTTTAGCATGCATAAAGTGAGTGAACTCAGTATTAAAGCTTAGTTCCCTATTCATGTAAACATGCTATTCACATACATCCTTCGCTTGCTTGGGTTGCTGTTGTGTGTGACACAATCCCGATGACAAAAACAAGAGTCCCCAGGCACTTGTACCATGCATATTTTATATCAGGAGTAAGATGCATGCCACAAGCCTGCTGGATAATCTGCAGATCTTTTGTGAGTCTTTTCTTCTTAATGTTTTATTTAAGGAATAGAATCAATAAACCTATTCATGTAGTACTGTCCAACCAGCTCTTGACTTCTGTAGGTGATTTTTGGGATCAATGACCTATGGAGTCAGTACAAAGGACACCCAGAATCTGCCTCAAGGTCCCAGGATAATTGCTGATGTTGAGTCACTGGTTATGAGTTGAATCACCTCAAAGAAAGTGAAGTCTGCACACAAGATTTTCAGAGCTGGGTGTGGCAATAGATGTTGAAATGCAACATCAGCCTACAGATTTCTCTTTCTCTGATTTTTATTCAGTCTTACAGCTGGGTGTTAAGTAATACAGTTCTAAAACATATGTAAAGGACAAAACAAGCTGTTTATTTTCAACGTGGCAGACTAATTCAAAATGACAATGAATAATTTAACTAGCATGATCAATAATTACTTTCTCTTAAAAATATAATGAGCATGGTTTTGATAGGTGGATTTAATGCCCCATATCTAGCAAACATTGCTTTTGAAAGCCACTTAAAAATACCTTAACTAATCACCTGGAAAATGACTGTGTACCAAATGAAAGGCACAGGAGCAGCCTGGGACTGTGGATCAGAGCCTTCTATCCACAGTCCCAGTGAGTTGGCTTTAATTAGCAGCAAGACAGTGAGAAAACATCTTTCCAGCATCATGACGCCAAAGCTAAAATTGTATGCATCTATCACTGGGGAGGCCAGGGTGCAGATACACAAAGGAGTTTTAACACCTACAAATGGACAAAGGGTAGGGTTGAAAGACACA
Organism: Loriculus beryllinus; assembly: GCA_039877255.1. NCBI lineage: Eukaryota > Metazoa > Chordata > Aves > Psittaciformes > Psittacidae > Loriculus > Loriculus beryllinus. The sequence continues at coordinate 25,589 of JBCJKH010000989.1, forward strand.
GGAAGCCTAGAGCTGTAGCTGGGAAAGGGGCTGGAAATGGGCTGAAAAAACTGCAAAGATGGCTTTGGTGTGAGACATGTCAGAAGCCGAGGAAGGAAATAGAATACCAGAAAATGCTTTGGAGAGGTCTCCTACTCCAAAACAGGGTTGTATTGGTGCTAGATGTTTGTAGCACTTGCTTTTCATGAAGATTCCTGGGGTTTAGTTCTTGATCACTGTATTATTTCTTTTGTTCAGTGCTACTGAATGACAAGTGTTTGATATTGTTTAATGCATGTGGTTTTATTTGTGTTATGACAAAGCTTGAAGTAAGGCCCTCCAAGCTGAATACTGTCTTTACGGGCTTACGACATCATGCTTTCTCCTATAGTCTCTCCTTCTGACCCTAAAAACCTTCCACTGTTGTTGCACAGTAGGGAGCATGTGCCAGGCAGAAGGCTCATCCCAGTATGCCACATACTTCAATATTCAGCCCTGTCTGCTGCGAAACAAGCTTGATATGCCTCATGCTGGAAAGAATTCAGATCTGAACACCAGAGTAGCTGACAAAATGATGTTGCTGTAAGTATTTTAAAGAAACAAAGGGAGCTGGCTGTCGGTACCCAAAGGAATGATTTAAGTGACAGAATGCTGGTCTGTGAACCTTACATATGTTTTTTAGTTTGGGGCCAGAGAAAGAACAGATGTCCAAGCCTGGAAGAAACACCCTTCCCTTTTTAGCACTTCCTATTGACTGTTATAAGGTGTCTCCTCATCCAGCAGTGATTTACATTCCTTCATATCTAGTTTTCCTGTGCATAGGGTGTGGTTGCTGTCAGGTTCAACCTCAGTGTTGTCACCTCAGCTCTTGATGAGTGTGCTTAAGGAAGCAAGGTTGGTATGGAAACTGCTACTCATAAAGAAGTGCTTTGTACCATGAGATCCTGCAGGAAGATGTGTCAGGAGAGTGAAAAAGAGGGAATGCTGTGAATGGCTTTTTGTTTGTTGGTATGACCTCTCCAGAGTTACACACAGCCTCTTGATAAATATTGCTATACGAATTAGCCTTTCAATGGAATAAAGGGCTCTTTGAACCTCTCTCTTAGCAAAGTCAAGAGTGGATATACACTGAAATGCTAACTTGGTATGAGACATAATATGTTTCACCTTCATTGCAGTTTTGTAGTTTTGAGTATGTTCCTTACAAGCAGCTGTATGTATTGGTAGCTCCTTTAGCAGAAACAGTGCAATCAGGAGGAGGAGAAGGTGTCAGGCACATGAAAAAGGAGCAAAGGGGCCCTAGTCTATAGAAAGATGATGGCTGATAATACTGGCAACATAAACACTCACTCTCTTTGCTCATTAGAGACATCACAGTATTAGCTATTACTGAAGCAACAAGACTTTCAAAATGGAAAGCGGATACTTTTCTTTAGGTTACATAGGATTTACTGCTATTTTGAAGTTGCCATGACTTCTGTTTTGAATTTATTTTTAAACCAGGAGATATTACTCATCCATTCTCAATCTACAACCTAAAATGAGAATCTCAAATCTCCTTCAGGTTTAAGTGCATGGCATCATCTTTGCCATGCAACCTGCGGTCTGGCTTGGCAGCTGGCTGCAGAGCAATGCTTGTGGGTTTTCAGTTCCCCTACAAGACCAAAGCATACGGGTGGGACTGTGCTCTTCATCCCAACTCCACCTTTGCAACCTGCACAAAGAGTTGAGGTCACACACAGCATGAACCCAGGTGGTCACCTGAACACAGAGCCTGCATGGGAGCTACTTTTCCTCAGAGGTGCATCTGTTGCCAGCACAGAGCCCTTTGAGCTGCAGGCTGTGCCAGTCTCTCCTGCTACTAGCTACTAGCTACTAGCTACTAGCTACTAGCATTCTGATACCAAATTAAACAAGTATTCCATTGTGTATAGAGACATAGTTATGGACAGGACTATAAGGACTTTCAAGATAAGGCAGGCATGCAACAAAAGAACCAGGTGTTTTTCTTCAAATGGATGTGTGCTTTCCTCCTTTCTTCTCCTTTCTCTGCCTGAGAAACAAGTAAATAGCTGCAAGAGAAAACAGCTAAAGGAGCCTCTCATGGTCATAAGTTTCTCATCAATTAACATGTAGTTAATTGGTGATACTAAACACACATTCCAATGTCTTTAACTAACAGATTCCCATAAAAGGGTAAAATGAGTGGGGCTATTTCTCCCACCATGACCCTCAAAGACCACTCCTCATATTCACAACACCTACACTTGCACCGCAGCCTTATCTTCCTAAATTGGGTAGGCACTTCACAGAATTATGATGAATATATATATATATATACAATATATAATTATGATGAATATATATATAATAAAGGTATATAAGCTGTAAACTGTCTCTTCTCAGCAGACGTGATAGATGGAGCTATCTCCCATGCACCTGGTACCATAATAATCTGTTGTTCTGGTTGAAGAGTTTATTTTCCTGGATTTTTGTGACAACTCCTCAGATATGCCAACTAACCTGAAGCTTATACACGCACCATACCTTACTCAACACACACAGCCAGCAGTCTGAATGCCTGTCCCTAGAGTATACCCCACTGTGAGACCCACTCCTTCCACAACATCCCCGCTGCCAGGCATTGTCCCCCCATATCCTCCTGCAGCTCACTCTCCTGCTCAAGGATGCTGCAAAGATGGGCATTCATAATTAATTTTTTTGATTTTAATAAAATCCATTCATCCGTCCCATGACACAGTTCATTTGTGACTTTATGATAAAACTACAAAATTGTATTTTAAACAGAAATAATTTGATGAGTGAAGTGCAGAGTGCTGCCAGTTTTCCCCCCTGTGGCTCATCTACAAAAGGATTTGGGTGGAGATAAGAGAGAGTAGATCAGAAACTTCTTCCCACTGTGCCAGAGAATATAAAACCAGGAGGCAGCTGACAAAAGGTGGCAATGAGACAGTAAGAGAAGAACCATGTTGTTGCAGAGATATAAAATTCTAATGCCATAAAAATAGCATTACTGAAAAATAAATGTAAATTATGAGCACATATTCGAAGAGAACTTGAGGAAGGTAGGAAAAGGGTATCTATGTGAAAGAAGAAAGTCATCTGATTGTAGAGTTTCAAGAAGCTTCCAGATGACAGGACCATTTATTGGCCTCAGCATGGGATCAGGCTGGGTTAGCACACTGCTTATCATAGCAATCTCCTGGCTACACTTCCTCTATCTTTTTCTATGCATCTTAGACTCAAGATGCCCCTCAATGTAATGTCTGAAAGGACTGATTGTACATACCTTACTGACTTATTGCAGTCTGAATATTAATATTATAGATGGTAAGATTTAAAATACCCGTTTTGATGATAGGATGTGGATAAATTTGGATTACATATGTCTCCTTATGTAAAAGAGATCATCTTCTTTTAGTAACACATTGTCTACTGCACTTGCCTAGCACCCCTTACCATATGCTCTTTAAAACAAGCTGTTGCATTTCAAGAACTGTCCCTAGTAATTAACAGGAAAAATATTGTATTTTTTTCTGAATAAACCAGAAGACCTTGCATCAATTAAGACTTATTTTTCCCTTTGGCTAGTTGTTCTGTAAGCCATAAAATCACTTCCTTCTGTTCAGTCCCTCATCTCCTGCCTGTCAGTTCAGATTTCACACCAGTACTCCCAGTAAATACAAAGCAAGCTTTTCCCAGTCATCTTTTCCTCTCCCTTTTCCACTTTCTCTCAAAGCTTTTTGAAATCTTTAAAATTAATTTGCTCTGAGATCTTGTTTTCACCTCGGTTTAGCTCTTTTCATTCTCATACGTGGGTCTTTTCCTCTCTTGCTTCCAGAAATCTATGTCTGAACCAGTCTTAGAGCTGTTATCTGCATCCTCTTGGACCTCTTCCCTTTTTCTGGATCAAAACTTAGCTTTCTTTTTCATTCCAGAAAAATTTGGCCTCTGTGGCTTTCTGTTCTTCCAATTAATCTCCTTAGTACTCAAGCAATCAGTACTCTGGGCTGTATGAGCTCCTGTTACCTCTTTATATTTCAGTCACTGTAAGATTCAAAATCTTCAAATCATTTTCCTTTCCCTCCAGCATATCAGTTCTGGCCCATGTAATTTCCTTATTGATTACACTAACTCTTCTATGATTCCATGATTCTATATCTATAGATATATTATATAGATACATAACCCTATCTGTAACTGTGAGTCTCAGACTCCCTCAACTCTTTCTTCCTTCTTCCAGTTCCTCTCCTTCATGATGTGCCCAACATGCCCTAGATACTCCAGAGCTTGAGTTGAAAGAGTTGTCTCACTGTCTAGTTTTCTCCTTGTTGTGACAGTTGCAGGTTTGTTTGACATCTACTCATCAAAAATTCAGAAAACCAGGTAACTGTCCTAAGAGAAGAATGCTTTTCATCTCCTGATGCCTAGATTCCACTTCTTCAAAGTTCCCTACTAACTTTGCATTCTACTGATTTTAAATGATTTCAAATCACTATCATTTAGGAATATCATTCAAATAAATCTATGGGAAAGCTCCCAGTAAAATGAGGAACCCTTCAACCACAGTTTTGCCTAGGTTTTGTTTAAGTTGTGGGGTTTTTTTGGAATGGGGCCTGGAAGTGAAAAGGTTGCTTGAATGGCAAACTTCCTCTTTGGCATAGAAGACTTTTTCAGGAATATTAGAGTCCACAGATCCAAAACTTGATCCTCTTGACTAAGCATTGAAAAGAAATCTTGAGTTTATCACCATCTTAAGAAATAAAGCTGTTGTGATGTGTTCTAGGCTGATCTTAATTTCAGCTTTAGGTATTGTAATTCCATACACAGATGTATCAATCACTTTGGCCAGGTTTTCAATTTGGAAGGAGAACAAGGTTTCCTAGAAAGTGAATTAGAAAAAGGTGTTCTGAAAATACATTCTTTTTTTACTTGCTTGTCTGGGTTTCACAGGGTCTGACCGAAGGTGTATGCTTTCCTCTGCTGAAGGCTGAAGGCTGTGGAAGACAAGAAACAGCATCTGGGGAATACTTTGAAGAGATGACACTTTTCTGGACCAGCACAGGTTTGGTCATACATGACTTAAGCAAAACCAAGCCAGATGCAATCTTCTGCAGGCGTTTTGCTATTCTACAAATAGTAATGGTTTCCTCAGTTAAGACTTACAGGTTTTGTACTCTTATTTCAAGAAATCTTTCTTCCAACCTTGACAGCTAGTTTGCATGCCCCTCCTACCCAGAAAGCAGTAGGCTGTCCCTTCTCAAAAGATTTCTTTCACAATGTCTCCTTCGAGAGAGTTGGAAAATCCCTATTTCCTTTAGGTTGAGTCACCATCTAATTTTGGCAGGCAGGGTCTTTGTTCAATTTACAAAAACGTTTCAGGTGTCTGGATCAAATACAGCAGCAGTTACACTCTGCCTAAGGAAAAGTTAATGCAGCACTTTGACATATCAAGTGATGATTTGACTCCTCTTGGGAGTCCTAAGTGATGGATATGCTTCTTCTAAAACAGCATCTGTCTCAGATACGTGTTACCAATGTGAGTCTGTAGAACATACGGTATGTTGTGGTCCTCAGAATAACATTCATATGCACCTTCATGACTGTAACTCCCTAGGGAGCCTAAAGCTCTGCTAAACACAATGTGTAGTCCTGAAATAGACCTGTACATGGTCCACTCATCAGTACTACAGGAATAAATCCCCACTGGTACTAGCTTCAGCTACCTTTCCAAAATCGCCTTCCTTTTGTGAGATGGTTATAAACAAACAAAGTTTTTTAAAAAATCAATTGTATTACATTTTATCATGAAGATTTATTTCACAGTCTGTTCATGGATTTTTGCTCCCTCTGTTTTCCAATTCTGAAGTCCAAATAAGAAGATTTTTCCTTGAACTTTGTTGCTAGGGAATACCAATGCTGTATACTACATCCTGCACTAAGGCATGTGATAAAGGAGGCATCTTCAAGCCAGCCCACAGACCTGAAATGGAATGTGTAATGGTAGTCATTTACAGAGGCATCTTGTGGATGGATTGTGTAGCTTAGAGGGCCAGACAAACTGCCAGACAACAGTAACATTACACCACAACGTGGTAAAAACAGATTAAGGGGAAGATCTTAGCAACATGCTACGGAGAAGTGTGAGAGTCTAGGAAAGACTTGGTCTAAGACAGGAAGAGAAGAGGTTTCTCCTGTGCTGAGAAGAGGTAGTTGTGCTCTCCCTATTCACTCCTGTGTAAATCTAAAAGCTGCTAGAAGCTGGTTGAAGAGGAGGAGCTGCTCTCCTCCACTGGCTTGGGAGAGCCTGTAGACCAGCTGGTGGGGAATCTGCAACCTGCCACCACCTGAGCAAGGTCTGCCCACAGACTCATCAGAAGTCCGCCTCCTTCACAGATATTTTGCCACCTGACTCAAAACAAATCTCTGCTTGGAGCATGCTTTTTAACAGCCAGCTTTCATTGCTGCTTCCAGATCCCATCTTCCTCCTTTTCAGCCTGGAGAAGGCTGGTCAACTGGGTGATTTCCCAAGGAGTAATTGTTAGAAGTGATGGGAGCAGCTTCTCTGCATTTGAATGTGATGATAATGAAACAAAACTGGTGTTGCCAACTATCACATCTTCTTTATATATCTTGTAATACATAGTGGTCTCCAAAGCTTCAGTTCAGGATATCATCAAAGAACAGTCTACCTTGTCTTTAATTCTATTGCATATAACTATAAAACTATTGATGAAAAATAAGTCTCAAAGAAAATTTAAAAAGTTTTAAAAGTTCAATATATTTTGGTGTTCATTTGATTTAGGTACTTTGGTCTAGTAATGAAATTGATGGCATTTAGAGGTAATCGTAACAACCATCAAGGGAGCAAAGGTGATAAGAAAGAGGTAAAGATTAACAACATTTTTGTGATTTATTTTTTATGTTGCTGGGTTTGGCTTCTTAGCTGACATTTTAACTCCAGCTAAATCAGTTTTTAAGCTTTTAGGTTAAATAGAGTTTTTTAACTTAGTTTTAAATAAATCAAGCTATTCAAGTTCTTTTAAATCATGCTCAAGCTCTGAAACTTCTTTAAAAGGATTCATATGTGGAGATACACTGCAAAACTTAGTCTTTAAAATAAATTCTATTGGGATGGCAAAGAGGGCTAGTAATGATAACAAGGAATACCACAGCCTCAGAGGGGAACTGTAACAAAATCCCGGTATGGGCTGCTTCATTTACCATTAGCATGGAAGTGAGAAATTTCTTTTTGCTACCCTCAATTTCTTTTTGCTACCCTCAGCAAAAAGCTACCCTTTTTGCTACCCTAGTTATGTGGAATTTATCTCTTCCAAATTCAGCTACGAAACACGTAAGTCTAATTTTGCTTGTTTATTATGTGGTTACAAGAAGCGTATACCTGTAGGAGATGCATCAGTCAATCAAATTAGTAAAGACAAACAGGAAGGATACATTAAGAATAGCTTCTTACTGTGGAGTTAACATACATGACTTTCACAGAGTCAGTGGTATAATAAATACATACGTGAAGCAGGGAGATGCTCCATTTTTTGCTTTCTTTTTTTTCTCTCCCATGCTCAAAAGGAAAAGTTAAAAATAGTGAACTATACACCAAAACCAACCATATACACTGCGGTTTGCTGCAGTAGAAACCACTGGGCTCTACCAGATTAGAAGGAAACTCCTCTCTGGGCTTCTACTGCAGGACAACTTGATTGATTTCTTTTCTGTTCTACATTATCTAAACATTTATAAATTACTGTTAAACCTGTGCAGTAATACGAACATCTGGGAGTTCTTGTCTTTGACAGAAGTATGTTTAAAAGACTACTGCCTACATTCTGGTGTATGAAGTCTCACATATACAAACTTAGATGCTGCTTCTCTCACAAATCATTTACACCTTAAGCATATTGTGTTTTTAAAGATGCGACTGCAAAGATATATTTATGATACCCTGGCTCTGTCTCCCCAAATTCCCTTCCCCCTCACTTTCATTAATCTTAGAATAAAAGCTCTGAAACCTAGCAATATCCTTGGTATATGTATAGTTAGTTGGGGAGTCTAGTGATTGCTGCATTACAAATTACTATTAATAAATCATTGCAAAAACTCCAAGAGTTTAATTGCATTGGAATAATGGATCTGCTATAGCAAGAATGCACAAGGGGTAAAATTTCACTGCAAGATTGGCAACTGTTTGCCTTTAATATTAATAGATTAATTAGACAGTGCATTTGAGACATGATTGCCTGGAAAATTTTTCTTCCCAAACTGGTGCAGTGAACTCAACAGGATGGAACTTTGGTTGTCAATGGTTACTCTGTAGATCTTTGAAGAAATTTATTTTTATAATAACTTACAAAATGTTGGCATCATCATTACATGTTTGAATTTGATTAAGAGTTCAGTGAATGTGATATTTTAAAACACGTTCAAGATATA
>JBCJKH010000991.1:0-10388 GCA_039877255.1 Loriculus beryllinus
GTCCAGAGACTGAGCAATATACTCTTTCCTACAGGTATATACACATAGATAGACTGCCAGTGGCAATGCAGAGCACCTGTCATGTGAAGGGTTTGAGGGTTACTGCTTTGGTTTGAAGCAGTAAAAGATTTTAATTTGTGAAGAAAGTACGTAAAGAAATGGGAAATTTTAATCCTGTCTTCTGCAGTGGAATTGCTGGTAAATGTGAATAGGAGTAGAGCCTTGTGATAACAAGAAAATCACTAAGTTTCTGTAACTCTGTCCACATATGAGCATGACATATGTAATGAGGCAGAATAGTAACCACCAAGAAGGCTCAGGGATAGCCCCAAGAAGGCTGTTTTAGCACATGAGGACAAAGTGTAGACTGTTCCTTTTGGCACAGCTGCAGGCCAAAGTCATCAAAGCAGCAAACCCCAATCCATATGTATGAGTACAAAGCAAGAAGCATGTTTAAGTGGAGACCAGGTTGGGGCCGGGGGTAAGATCTCTTCCCATGCGCTTGGTCTTACCTGATGGGTCATTCTAGGCAAGGCAAATTACTTTCTTGTGTTTCTCTTCCTAATTGACTCCATGTAACATGGTTAGCTTTAGAAATATTTGCAGAATTACGCAATTTCAAATTATGGAAAGCAGCATATCTTTTATTATTTGTGAAATCATCTCTAGTTTATGCATGGAAATAACAGTTCATTCTTCTACTATTTTTCCCTCAATGTTTATGATGCATAAATAAATATTCCAGTCAGCTAACAAAAGGGAAAAAAAAAACACATGGAAAACTGAAGTTGTAGACATTAGGAAATGTAGTTTGTGGGGAAATTTTGGAAAAATTTGGGCTTTGTGCCAGTCTTTGCTTTTTTTGTTGTTTTCATATATTAAACTTTGATCTAAGAACAGGTGACTGAGCACTAGGTAATTATTTTTTATTTACACACACCCATTTCCTTCAAGATTGAACTGCTTATTTAACAGCTTATGCATGCCATTTCTCATTTTTCCCAGCAAGAAATACACAAACATTATTCAACACAGTCATGTGTCTTCCAAATCTTTGCAAGAGCCTAGCTTCACTGTCAGGGTTTTGAGATGAATTCTCAATTCACAGCCCTGAGCTGGAACGTCAAAGATTCTAAATTGGGATTTGGTCTTTAGATTGATCAATACAAGTGACTGGAGGAAGCTGGTGGAATCTGACCAGTCATTCTCTGAATTTAATTACTTCCATGTGTACTGAACTCTAATAGTTTAAAGAGGATTTTTTACTGCAGATTTTTTTCGTATTGACATTATGACCCATGATAATAAATCTACTCTTAACAGATAGCAAAATATGTCAGAAAGAAAGCAAAAAATGAATTTAAAAGAATAATAGCAAGTTAAGACGACCTCTGAGTTAATGTGTTGTATAGGCCTGACTGTCTGAATAATGGGAGAGCTTCACTTATTTTCCACAGTACACAGTGATATGAAAATAGAGAAAGGTCAGTCTGTTGAACTCTTACGTCAGTGACTTCTTACTTTTGTGAAAGTTCATATACAAATGAACAGGAAACACCCTGAGTTACCTGTTGCCAGCTTTTAATAACAGTGCTTGAGGTAGACTTGAGCCTTACTTTTCCTTCTTTCCACAAGCATTCAACTCTTACATGGATTTTGCTCAGAGCATAATTCTTTGAAACTAGTGATGCTGAATGCCTTCTCCTGTTTCCTGTTTAAAACACGGTTACTGGGTACATGAGTATTTGCCTAAACTATTACACAGCTGGGACATTTTCAATTTAAGTGTACATATTACACTGGGCTTATATGAACCATTTCAAATAAGCCAGGAGAATTTATGGAGTTGCAATTGTCAATAAAGCCATTAGCTTCAGGGGAATTACTCACTGAAGCTGGATGTGTTTTGGATTGCACTGAGTTTTTCAAAGCGAAGATATGAGCAGCTTGTCTTTCACTGAAAGAGTCCTCCTAATCCCTAAGCTGTACATACTAAACTTGTGTTTTGAAACACTTCAAAGTTGCAGGACTACTTTGAAGAAGTACACACTGGGTATCAGTAAGTTATCTATAGTTATTAGCATGGTTTAAGTTTCAAACATATACCAGAGCTATGAAATAATTATTTTTTTATTTTTTTTATTTTTTTTTTTATGGTTACAGACTGTGCTCTTACAACTATGCAGAACAGTCCTTGCCTTTGGTACACATGTAGTTGATTTCATTAATTTCTTTAACATTATAAAGTGTTAGTCAGTAGAAGGAAAGTTCACAAATTTGAGTCTGATGGCTTTGGAAAAAAGGAAAAAATCTTTACTTGTCTTACTTGCAAGTGAAAAAAGATTCTATTCTTCTCTTCTGTTCTCTTCATCAGCTTTGGTTTGTTTATTTATAGACTTACTTACAGGTCTTCCTATCATGGAAAATAAGTTGTTTCAGACTCCTAGATTTTGGAAAATGTCTGTAAAATACAGAACAGTTTCTACATGAAAACTGTAAAACATGAAAAAGTTCAGACAAAAAGGAGACTTCACTTCATGCACTGCTACTAACTCTTAACCCTCAAGTAAATTGTTGAAGGTTGATATGCAACACATTCTGACTCCTGAGATTCCAAATCTCGCTCTGAGGAGGGCGACAGGAATGATTTGTTTGCACCTCCAAAATTGTCTCACCAATTCACAGTAAAGTGAAGGAGAAGCACATCACATTTACCAAAGTTCATTTTTAGAAATATTCAGTGATTGAAGAGATTTTTTGAAAGAATATTTTCATCCTAGCAAGACAAAACAGTCTTCAGTTCCTCATTAAAAATTGGAGAGAAAGTTGCTAAGGACACTGCTGAGGCTCTTTTGCCTGTCAGCTAACAGGGCAGAGCTAGCTAACTGACGCTTCCTCAGACTTTGGGCTAACATCTGAGAAAAGAAAAGAAAAGCTGTCATGGTTTAAGCCTAGCCGGCGATCCAGAACCACGCAGCCACTCGCTCACTTCCCCACCTTCCTCTCCCTGCTCCTGCGGGGCAGCTTACCTGACAAAAGCTTACCTGGTAAGAAGGTGGTGTGATGCTGCAGTATTCATATGTCATTAAAACTATACACATATCAAAACCACAGACTCTCACAACTAGTTGTTCATGGACCATGGCATTAATCAAATTAATTACAAAGTTCTCCCATAGAATGAGGGGGTTTTTCCTATGTGTTTTCTTAGCTTGGGTGCTTATCCTTGCAAAGATGCCGCTGATTTTGCCTTCCAACTAAAATTTACTACGAAAGCAGACATCACTATTTGCCTCAGCAGTTCTTGCTGTAAATTAACAAACTCAGTCTCTCACTGACAATGAATTGGCTCCTGATTACTTTTTTTTTCTTGCATAACATTCAGGTAACATTCAGGGTGTAGGATACAGCTCACCTCAGACCTCCAAATGGAACTGGACAGATGCTGACCATCCAGTCATGCTCTGTGGAAGTCAGACTGAGAACACTGCTGCCATTATTTGAGATTTAGCAAATATCATTTTGGAGATGGCTGTAAAGCTGCATAATCTCATTAAACTTTTCCCTGTGATACAACATTGACATCAATGCTTCTTCCTTACCGAGGGGGAAAAGGATACTAAAACATGAGTTAGCACCTAGGAGAGGTATGTTTGCATCATCGTAGTTTCATTAGAGGTAAATTTCACCATATCACAACGTAAGATCAATAAATGCAATGACAAATTCTAAAGCATATACCTTTACTCAAGCAATATTTGTTGCAACACAGCCCTTCTTAGGTAGGAACAAAGCAATTATATCTTTGGGGGCAGATGAGTTACAATCTCCAGAAATTTCCAGTATTGTGAAGAGAAAAGGGAGGTTTGTAAAGATGAAAAAATAAAAAGTAATCCTCACCTTGTTCTTATTGCTGCTATAGAAACTGAACAAAGAACAATAACTACTTGACAACTTCTTCTGACTTGTACATTGAACAAGCCTCAAAAGCTGAGATTTCAAGGACAAGAATTGTTGTCAATAACTAAATATTTTGCTATTCTGTACTTACCAGCACATTACCTTGAAGTTGTTTAGATTCTGAACCTTTGTGAAGTTGTTTTGTTTTGTTTTGTTTCTTTTTTTTCTGAAGGGCAATGAATTATAAGTACATGAAGCATGCTGTTACAAAAAGGCAATTAATTTTACATGGGGAAATCAACAGAACAGTCAATCTGGTCCTGAAATTAGGAATGTATACACTGTATTTTCTTTGTATCTGTAAAGAACAATGCTTTTATAAAAAAGAAGAAACACATTAAATTTAAAGGTGTGCATAGCCCTACGCAATACCTGGGAGCTTATAAGGAATGAAACATTCTTGTGAACCTTTATGAATGGGTCTAGAGGAAGGCCAGGAAAATTATCAAAGGGCTGGAGCACCTCTCATGTGAAGGATGAAAGAGCTGGGCTTGCTCAGCCTGGAGAAGAGAAGGCTCTGAGGTGACCTTAGAGCAGCTCCCAATAACTAAAGAAGGCCTACAGGTAAGCTGGAGAGGGACTTTTTACAAGGCCATGTAGTGATAGGACAAGGAGAAATGGCTTTAAACCGAAAGAGGGGAGATCTAGATTAGATATTAGGAAAAAAATCTTCGTTATGAGGGTGGTGAAGCACTGGCACAGGTTGCCCAGAGAAGCTGTGGATGCCCCATCCCTGGAAGTGTTCAAGGCCAGATTGATCACGGCTTTGAGCAACCTGGTCTAGTGTAAGGTGTCACTGCTTATGGCAGGGAGGTTGGAACTGGATGAGTTTTAAGGTCCCTTCAAACCCAAAACTCTCTATGAATCTATGATTTTACATTTATTGCCATACAGTTACAATATGCTCATTACATTTGTATCCATGTAAGGGGCTACAGCTGAGACAACCTTGCTTCTGAGTCACACACATTTCATCTGTGCAAGAGAGAAACAGCCAATGTATTTCTGCCCAATAATAACTTAAGTCATGCAATATTTTGGATATTTTAATAACATTTGACTTTATCTGGAGCTGAAAATGCAGCTATTTTAAGGCATAGAGTATGACTTTCAGTATGGTTTCATCATGTTTTCTCACTCAGAAAACAGTAACTAAATCCTAAAATTACTGTAATGAAACGGCAGCATTCATCACTCATTTTGGAACAATTTGTCAGTTGTTGAAATTTAGAATAGAATAGGCAAAATTAACCACAAGGAAGGTTGCATCTGTGGTAAAAAAATATCTTCTGGCAACTAAAATGGGAGAGAATTCACTTCTGTTTTCCTTTGCCTGGATTTACAGTGGGTGGCTTTGTTAAAATATACCTCTTCAGTGAGAAATGAACATATTCCCTTTTTCAGGTTCCTCAAAATGCTCTCTACTGTCAGCCAGGATCATCTGTATCTTATCCAGTCTGTGTTCAAGACATGACACTCTTCCAAGTAATTCTCTCTGCCAGATGTTAACTTACATATCATCCAATGTGCAAGAAAAACATATATAAATATCTCTCTTCTATAATTTATCTTACAGTATCTCAGTGACATGAATATTCTTGCTGTAAGCTGGAGAGGGAAAGAGAAGTGATGGGGTAGAATGGGAGTTGAAGGGTTTTTAAACCTGAAGGACCCCTTACTTATGAACTCTAAGAAATATTAAATAGCTGTCCAATAACATGTTTTAAGAATCTCTTCAAGCAGAGTAGATTAAAAAAAAAAAAAAAAAAAAAAGTAGGTCTCAATTATGAAAAACTTGAATAAAAAATAATAATGGAAATCACAGACAGTAGAGAAGGCAGCTCACCATGAACAGCATTCCCTAGAAAGAGTGAGTTGGTTATTTTCCTTTAGTATAATTTCTAAGTTGTCTTGCAAGTGCACCTCAGCCATAACAAGTGTAACAATCTGGAGGAGGAAATACTATAATTCACTGTAGTAGCAGCTGTAAATACTGAACACGTCAAAATTAACACCTAAATTCCCAAGCATTTCCAATCCAATTAGGCTCTTTCCTACTGAAGTGTTTCATAAATTCATTTCAGACAGTCATTTACAGGAGCCTTTGCAATTTCTAATCTAACCTTCAATGCAAAGCTTTCCTGAATATAAATTAAACACAATACAGTATCACCAGTTGTTGCCCTGTGCTTTTATTACATACTTATTTTCAAGACAGAACAACTCGAAGGCATTTCCCTGTCAGGAGTGTATGATTCTGGAAATACTTTTCTGTTACAGCACATAGCATCAGAAGGCTGTGCTTTGAATTTGAGGGAGTTTCCAAATATTAATTTCCTCATAATTTCCAATATAGCGTTATCTGGCTATATCCAAAATGACATTATCTAGCTGAGTATTTTCACCTTGCAATACAGTTATGACACAAATCTTCCTCTCTTTTGTCACTCTACTCATAGACAGTAGTCAGTAAAATGTGGAAATTTAAATTACCTATAAAATCATATAACTGCGGTATTGCAGAGCTGCAGGAGTAGGTGGATACAACTCTGAATTTCAAATTACATAAAAGGTCATTATTATTTTACTTTATCTGTAAAGCCCATACAGTATTTGCCATGTATAAAGTTTGATTTTAAAGAGGTTCACTTGCAGATCTGGCTTTTCTTTGTTTTCTACTTCTTAGTAAATGCTGTGATTCTATTTTGACACCTTAGCAATGGAATACACTTAATATCACATGCGTAATTAACGACAGATATATGTAACTTATGGGCTTATGCCAAATAAGTGATACTATATATTCATGCAAGTGACTGTAGATGTGCACTAAATAAAGTCTTTCTTAGCTCTACTTTACTAATTAGGGTTACTCTTAAAATAAAC
Organism: Loriculus beryllinus; assembly: GCA_039877255.1. Lineage (NCBI taxonomy): Eukaryota > Metazoa > Chordata > Aves > Psittaciformes > Psittacidae > Loriculus > Loriculus beryllinus. The sequence goes on from JBCJKH010000991.1 coordinate 6,847, forward strand.
TAAGTGTGTGTGGGGATCTCTGCATTCAGCAGAGATACTTGCAACCCAAATCAACTTAGCTTTGCTGTTCCATGAGTGAAGGGAAATTAATAAATTCTGCAGTCCTAAACATAGCTCCACTAAATTTGTCTACGATTCTATCAAGACTAATCATAATTTCACCTACTACAGAACACGTTCATCACATGGCAGCAGTTCACTCCAACACTTACAAAATTGCAGGTGGATTTTTGGCTGTGTGAAGCTGAGGAGTAAAATACTTGTTATTTTTAGAGAAACCATGATTACACCCTGTATTTTCACATGTTTGCAGAAAAAAGATGTCAAGAATATTAGTCTGCAGGAAGTGATTTCCCTTACACCAGATTTCCTTTAAAAGCACAACATAGCTTGAAGTGTAGTCACAGCTTACATTGGCAAAATTGTGGTTTTGAAGGTATCATTAGTACCAGACTTCCTGATTGAAATAACATATTACATTTAGGCTTCTTAGTATAAAAGCTAATAAGAAAATGAAAGAAAAGTAAGATTAAGTGATATATCAGAATATAAAGTATTATTTTAAATATCTGTATTAATTTTTGCTTTCATAACTGTTTTATAGTACTATCGCTTTACTTTAAGCGTCTTTTTTTTTTTTTTTCCCAGCCATTAACTAACATGGCCTGTGTTTAATAGTGTTTGGATTGTTTATATCCTCACGGTTTTTGTTTAATGAATGTTGTTTCTAGAGACTAGATATATACCTGTCAATTAGTAATTAATAGAAGCAGGGGTTTTTTTGATGTCAAAAAAACTACACTGACTAATATGTCAGGATGTACAGATGCAGGATGGACTTCTGTGGCAGATGGAGGCTATGTCAGATCTCTTGCTTCATCTAAAGTCAATACCTAAGAGTAGGTTAAAATGTTCTGTGAGTATTCCTCATTCCAGTACACCATAAGCAAAGTTTTTCTGTGAAATGGTTTTAAGATCATGCCAGAACACTGCACAAGTTGACATCAGCAAAGACACTATGTGTTTGAAATGTGATGCATTTCCAACACACACACACAAAAAGGAATTGGTACTCCTTCCTCCAAATCAAAAAATTATCTGAAATGAAGCAATTCTGACATTTTCAGTTAGAAGCAGTCAATAATTACTTTAAATATCACCCCCATTTGCTGGACGACACATCCTTCCCTCTTAACAGATATAATGGAACCGTGGAGGAAAATATTGATGAAGAGTTCTTAAAAGGGTTAATAAAAATTTAGCCAAATCATTTTCCAATTAAGAATGGGAGCTTTTGCATGAACATTTCTATTTTGGTTATATTTTCTACAGAGAGCAGGTAATGTAAATCGTTCTAGTTTTATTCTGACATGAAACATCTGCCATGTAACCGTCCATACTCTTAAATTGCTATGGTCTGTGCACGGCTTTGACTCCAGCTTACTAATGCTCCCTCAGACAAAGCCTGAGCATACTTCAGGGCTAGCACCTACCAGCAGCATAAACAATAACAGCATTTTGTTTTGAACTCTCTGTTTTATGGGAATAGGAAGATCAGCTGTAAGGACACAGACTGCTGCATGATCAAGAATGTGACTGACCTATTTTAGTTGCAAAGATAGAACAAACAAGAAGAGAGGGAAGACCTACTCTTGGAAATGTTTCCATAGAAAAATAAAGTTCACCAGACAAAAATTGTATTTCTATTTTAAGACTTGTAAGTATTTCACTAACAGCAGTCTAATTTTTATAAGATGAAACTAAATAGCACTATAGCAGCTTCTGCTCTCGTGCCACATTCCCTCGCTGGGGCCTGATGGAACTAAAGAATATTCAAGCTAATTTCTAGTGGGATCTGAAGAAGATGTTTGTTCTTCTGGGTGTAGATGAAGTCAAACCCCCAGAATTGTGTAAGGGGTATATGTACTGTTAGAGAATTGATTCACCACATCAAATAGGTAAGAAAAAAATGGGAATCAGAAGAACAAAAAGACATTGTTATGTTTCAGGTAATTATCTAATTATCTCTTGAGCTGTGGAGTTTTGTGCTGTTTTTTTTCTTTTAGATCTTCCTCCATGCTAATCCCAGTTGTATTTATTCTTTTCTTTCTCCTACCTATTGATTTCCCCTTTATCTTTTGGAGAGAAGTTACGTAATAACTTATATTTCTTACTGGCTAGCACGAAAGCTCAGTATATTATCATCATTATTCACTGCTCTATACAGATAAGAATTAATTCTGAAGATAACCCTGTGTGAGATTTACTGCAAATTATAGCTCTATGCAGAAGGCTACAAATGCCAATGAGATACTGAGGGCTCAGAAATAATGCTTAGCACTCTGCAGCCAACACGTAAGGGTCAGCCTAGATAACTGAAAGGCAGATTGTTTTCCATCACACTGATAATTTCTATTTCATTTGGCACTTTGTCCTTGTTTAATTATATACTTCTTCTACATATATCAGAATCTGAGCAACCTTTTCATTAACTTTTTTGCATCTAAATAAAAGGTAATTAAAATCATTTCTATGCAAAAGACTGGTAAATTTTTAGTTTGTATTGAACAGATCATACTAATGTAAGTAACAACAGTAAAAAAAATGTCTTTATATTGTCTTACTCTCAAAGAGCAAGCAGTCAGAATGCCAGCACATTTTACTTGATTCCTTACTCAGATCATGCTGCTGTTCAGTAGCATTCAGCTCCAAAAAATTATCAAAGTAGCGCATCACCTTCTATTTCCTTTGCTAGTTATTCAAGGTTGCTATTTTATAAGATCTGCTTCCCCTGACCTTGACCCAGTAACTCCAGACTACCTATATGCCATGGTGCAAGCCCAGCTGGTAACTCAGAACTCCGCAGCTGCTCTCTCACTTCCCCCTTCTCCCCTTTTCTCCCCCTTGCTCCTGGAGAGATGGAGATGAATATCAAGAGAATGCAACTCCCGTGGGTTGAGATAAGAACAGTCCAGTAACTAATGTATCACACAAAACCACTACTGCTACCACCAATAATAATAATGATAAGGGAAATAACAAAGGAAGAGAATATAAAACTAAAAGGGGAAAAGGAAAAGTAAACAATAAACACAAGTGATGCCCAATACAATCGCTCACCACCAGCCAACCGATACCCAGCCTGACTAGAGCAGCAATCTGGGCCTTCCGGGTAAGTCTCCCCAGTTTATATACTGGGCATGATGTGTTGTGGTATGGAATACCCCTTTGACTAGTTTGGGTCAGGTGTCCTGTCTCTGCTTCCTGCTGGCTTCTTGTGTCCCCCCTCACTGGCAGAGCATGAAAGACTGAAAAGTCCTTGATTGGAGTAAACATTACTTAGCAACAACTAGAAACATTTTGTGTTACCATCATTGTTCTCAGGCTAAAGTTGAAAACACAGCACTGCACCAGCTACTAAGGAGAAAAATTACTGTTGCAGCTGAACCCAGGGCAATATGTCATATATACTACAACCAAATGACATTGTGGAGGGTAAATAGATTTGCATACTAAAGCACTTAAATCACAGATATATGCAG
>JBCJKH010001011.1:0-27138 GCA_039877255.1 Loriculus beryllinus
TCCCTGCCCGTGGCAGGGGTTGGAGCTGGAGGAGCTTTAAGGTCCCTTCCAACACAAACCAGGCTGGGATTCTGTGATTTTGATCAAAGACTTGCTGGAGACCTCAGTCCCAAACCCCAAACTCCGTATTTCAGCCATTATACTGTTTCAAATAGCCTCTAGCATTCCTCATTAGTCTGCTGGAAGCTGTTTTGGTCCCAGCTATTGATGAGGGCTGGTGGACTGGGCTGGTGAGCTTGTCTTCCTGCCACCAAGGACTGCAGTGGGTGGCTGTTGGCAGAGGGCTGAAGTCCTGCGCCCCTGTCCCTTGTAAGAAGGGGCCAATCCAACTCTCAACTTTCTGCCTGTCACGGGAAGGGGGGAAGAGACAAATACGTGGTGGTTTGGAGGGGTTTTAAACGGTGTTCAAAAAATCAGGTCCCTGGGGATTGAGTGTCAAAAGGGGAGAGCTCTGGAGGCAGGGATCTGGCTTTGTTGGGTTTCCTCAGTTGCCCTTGTGAATGAATTCAGCTGGGGGATAGGCTGGTTGGACCAGCAGGCATGATTTGCCAGCCACACAGAAAACCAGGAGGGCAAAGGAGAGCATGATTTGTTTATCACAACTGTACTTGAAACCGATTTTAAATGTCTGTCTTGTGAGAGTAAGGAAATTCCTTCAGCTTCCAGCAGAAAATAGCTGGGATTCTTTCAGCTCACAGCTGACAAATGGAGGATGGTGAGTTTTCCACTGAAAACATCATGACTCTGCAGCAAGGATAACCCATTCCAAGTGTCACTGAGCAGCTGGGGGAAGAGCCGAGTCCTGACGAGCACAGTTCATGTCACAAATAACCCTTGAACTTTGTTCTGTATCCCTGCTCTCTGCTGGGCAGGGTGCCTTGACAAACGGCTCTGAACAAATACAGTTTCCAAAGCAAAGAGCAAATGGCAAGGGCCGTGCGTGGCTGGCAGGTGCCAGATTTGGATGCCTGGATCTTGCCCGTGGAGAATGAAATCCCAAATCCATTGTTCCCTTCATATCAATCCTAACAGAAATGGTGAGTATTTCAGAGAAAGGAAGGAGGAGCGATGTAGTTTTTCCATGCTTGCTCTTCTTGGCAGCTGTCAAATATCATCCCACTGTTGGTGCGGTGAGGAGGACTTCTGAGGCTCGGCTTCTCAACAGGCATATCTCAGCAAAGGGTTAGCTGTTGGGATTCGGAGCTCTTAATGGTCTGCCCTACTCTGCCAGCAGGACCTATGGGGAAGTGGGCGCTTCTGGAAGTCTGTCACTTATGTAGGTTCTGCAGAGGAGCTGGACTGCTTTGGAAGATGGTGCTCCAGCCAAAGGAGCTGAGCACTTGCCAGTCCGACCTTATGCTTCCGAAGTTCTTGTGGTTTCAGTGCTTTAGGCCATGGTATTGTCTGTTTAAGGCAATGGAAGAAAACCCGGTGCAGTGTAGGTATGTGAAGTGTAAGCATCAGGACCAAATGGTAGTTCTAGAATTAGATGGTGTCCCTAACTTCCCTCTTCAGTTTTAAGTGGATGCAGCATTCGTCGCTTACAGTCTCGACTGTTGTGCTGCATTGTTGTAAGGGGTTGAACATCTGCCCCTTCCAGCCACAAAAGTGGCTGTGTTCCAGTGGTGGGTGGTTTCTTTCTATTCAGGGATCTTCAGAGGGCTGGAAAAGCTTGAGTGTTGGGTATGACTGTCAACTGGTGCAGATCCCCTTGACTCCCCTCCTTCCAACATCTGCAAGGCCAGAGCTGGACATCTTGGTTTGCCTGTGCACCGTGTATAGCGCAGAAAGACCCTGACCCTACCTGGAGCTTAACAGGGTGTGCAGCCTCACCAGGAACCTGTCCATCCAATGCTAAAAGCATCTGTGGTCCCAGCCTTTAGAAGAGGAGAGGGAAGATCTGTCTTCAGGTCCTGGGGAGGGCTGGGACTCTCCCCACCCAGGGCACCCTGGCTGGTGGATGCTCATCCTCCATTCACAGCTCTGCTCCAGCAGTGTTGTCCTGCTGCATGGATGGGAAAGGTGCAGATGTGGCACCCAGCAACCCCCTGCACAAGCACCTTACAGCGGTTGGGATGCTGGATGCTGGAGCAGAGTAGGGGCAGGAGGTGCTGGTCCCACACAGGGGTCTCAGCACAGTGTTTCTTTCCCCCAGCATTGTGTGGGTGATTGACTGGCAAAAGCCTTTTGAATATTCATTTGGCTGAGGGGAGAGGAGAATGTGGCAGCTCCTTGAAATCAGCTTGGGGAAGGGAAGCAAATAAGACGGCCTTTATCTTGCTGCTAGTGCTACTTGAACGCTCTCAAATGCATACTTCACGTGGGTAAATGATTGCAGAGACCTCAGCCTACCTAACAAGCCTGCTCTTGTAAAGCAGAAATTACAGCTCCTGCATACTCGCTGTCCTCATTCAAAAGCCCATTCCTCATTAATATCACTTTATACATATTCTTGCAGCTCGAAATGCCATTCCTCTTCTCCCCACCCATTTCCTTGACTGGCTGTGACATACAGGAACTACACCCAGTGCTTGACTCGCCTCTCCTGACCTTTTGTAACTTGGCTCCAAACTCCTTTTTTTTGGGTCTTTTGCAAAACACTGTCAGAAGGGAAAAATCCTTTGTTAAAACACAGCCAACTCCTGCCTCAACGTGGAACAGTTTGTTCTGCTCAAAGAATGAGCCAGTTCAGTGAGCAGAAAAACATTGCCATAAACCAGCGGACCCGGTAAGCTGCAAAAGCCATTGCCTGCGCTCGGGCTCTGAAAGGACAACGCTGAAGCAGGATCTGCAGGGATGGAAAAAAGAATCATCCACGGTCCCGACCTGCCAAACCCCGTTTCCTTGCTTCCAGCCCAAGTATTTTGCAGTTGTCTTTTTGGTTATAGCAACTGCAGTGGGGGAATGGGAGCTGCTGCTAAGCCAGAATGTAATGTAGCTCCTGAAGCCGGCGTACTGCAAAGGGCACGGTGGATGAAGTAATCCAGCAGGGCTCAGCTGGGAAGGGGCTGTAGCTCTCCTAGCCTCAGTCTGTGCTGCAGACAATCAGCTCCAGTGCCCTGCGCTTGCTGTCTGGTACTGTTTAGTAGCTGGATTCAGTCTTTCCCACCCACATCTTGTTTTAAAGCTCTGGACACTATTTCCCTGGGGTTGCTGTGGATCTGTCCCTATGCCCTCGGTAGCTGGGGATCAGGCTGAATGTAGCAAGCACAGGGGACTTGGATGCGTGACGAGAAACTGTCTGACCCTCTATGAAGCTTTTGGGTTTGTGCTTCTGCAGCGGGATCATTTCGGTGCTGGTATCAAAGCTGGTTTTCCTTTACCACTAAATGTGGTAGCAGCCAGAGCTGCGGCTCCTGAATTTGGGGTGATGGTCTCCAGATAGGGTCTTGCATACAGAGGAGTGTGTGCAGGCCTGGAAGGGGGGCTGTGAGCAGAAGTGCTTCAGAAACACAAGCTCAGAGCCCCAGAATGACTCTCTGAGACCAGGCAGGCTGCAGCAGCACCGGGGGCTCCGTGGGCTCTGGTGCTTGGGTGCTCTGCGCCATCGGGTGCCCATATCTGCGGACCCCTCACCGCTGGGCCAGGCATTTCCTGCTGGTTTAAAAGACTCGAGTTCCCTTGCCAGAGGTATAACATGGGCCAAGATCTACCTCTGGTTCTCATTCTGTGTTGGGAATTACGAGTTTCACTCCAAGCTTCCCAATAGCTTTATGGATTGGAGCCATTTCAGCAATTTCAGCGTATAAATATACAAAAAAGTATAATTTAGGTTGAACCCATCCCTTTTCATGTACATTCCAAAATACACTATATCTGCCAAAGCTGCAGATGCAGCCCTTTGCTCTTGCCCTACCTAAATGGTGATGTGGATAATAAGCCGTAAGCGTGGGATCACAAGGCATGCAGCAAGTCGGAACGTGGTGTGGCAGATACCCCTGACCTGTGTGGGGCTGTTGGAGATGCCTCTGATGGAGCTGCAGTCACAAACAGATCCCTGGCAATGCAAGCAAGAAGTAAACCTCCCAGAGAAGGCACAGGAAGCTGCCATTGGAGCTCGTGTGCCTTTATAAACATGACCAGTGTCTTCATACTGTCCTGTTCAGGCAGAAACCACCCAGCTGGTGTTCACCATCTGAGCGCGAGGTGATGGGGACCCAGATACCACTGAGCTGAGGGACTTCTTGTAGCTCCATTAATGCTATATGGTGTGCTCTGCTGGTAGCATTAACCTCGGAGCTGGCTCCGTCAAGAGATGATTATCTGTCTGCTGGACCTTTTCCTTTGGTGGAATGCCAGGAATGTTTTGCAACATGGACAGAATGTGAGGCTCGAAGCTATGGAGGTGGGTCCCCGGGATGCTGGGACTATGAACCCGGCTAAAGTAGTGTAACTCGGAGCAAATCTGTAATGAAGCCTCTATGCCAAGAGAGATTATGATTTTTTTTGGAAGATGTTAATGGTATGATTGCATAACGTTTATTTTGTGCTCAATCAAATGGATGAGAGCAGAGGAAAAGGAGTGAATTAATGTCAGTGATGTTCAAACAGAAGCACGCAAAGCTCCGAAGGATGAGCTGTGGTTTTGTTTTGATGTGTGTTGTGCGGAGGTTTTTTATTCCTGACGTTCTCCTGAAATACAGCATGCAGGCTTGTCTCGAAGGGAGGCACTTTGCCAATAGTCTAAAGGTTATATTATCCTAGTGACCTATTTTTATACTCTAATCGTGTTCTGTTTCAGCCGCCCCTTTCTGGCCTTCCATCGTGCTCTGCTCTGGGCTCCACTGGAAATAAAAAGAGGAGGTAATTACCATCAGTCCCCAGTGCTGAGGCAGAGCACCAGCCCTGCCCAGCTGACACTGCAAGGGCGAGTTGCTGCTGTTGTGGAAGCACCAGAGCAATCTGAACACCCAGCTCTGCAACGGGCGATGGCTTGAAGCAGGGCGATGTGCTGTGGTGCAGAGGAGAGAGGTCTTCTCTTCATGGCAGATTTTAAATGGAGAACTGCAGCAGTTTGTAGAAGGGCGAGATTTTAATGAATAGCTCTGTTTAACTGGCCTAAATGGAAAAGACACTTTTCTACTGTGGGTTTGCCAAGGAATGGAGAATGAATACGATTGTTCGGTCAACCGCTTCCCCTGCCTGTAGACTGTGCCCGGGTTTTCAAAGCCAGGCTTAAGCTACAAAGCACCCTGACCAGTGGACATAGAGAGAAATTGTTCCTTAGTACAAACGTTGGCTGTGATGCTGCTCGAAGCTCGAAACCGCTGAAACTTGTGTGTATGTTTGTACATTTGTGCAGTGTGAAATAATAAGACGTGAAGAGGCTTTTCTTGCCTGTGCGGCTCCTCTTGTGTGGTGGTTATTGTGTTGCTGGTGCCTTTCCTTGTTCTTGTGAGAGCACCTGTGTTTTGAGTGCCTGCAGAGTCCGTGCAGCAGCCGTCTGCTTGGAGGAGGGGATTGTCACTAACTGCTCATTCATGGGAGCTTGCAGCCCTGTATGGGTTAAACTCCAACAGAATTAAGTGTGTTGTTGCCTTGGTGTTGGGTTATGGACCAGGTGCCAGCCCTAGGGCATGGAGCAGAGATGTGCCTTGGGACCTGGGGTGATGCTCTGCTGCTGGAGATGGGCCCATCCTGTGTCTTCCCCCCCAACTGCAGGCTCTGCAGGGTTATTCAGGAAGGATGCTGGACTCCAGCACGCTGGGATGCGCAGCCACAGGCCAGGAACAGAGGAGCTCAGCCCTGCCAGATCTTGCCTTTCCTTCTCTGTTACAGAGCTGTACTGGCACAGCTACAAGAGAGGTCCTGTCCACACCCGGGAAGCTGGGATTTGCTCTGAAGAGGTGGGCTGTTCCCTCTAACTGTGTCTGTATTGAGTCACAGGGATGTAGCCTGTAGCCTTTGCTGAGTTGTGGGTCCCTCTACATAGCATGTCCCTGGGATGGATTAGCAATAGCGGTGCTGTTCCTGTAAGAGGATTGCATCCTCAAAGCCTATTGGTGATGCTGCCGTGTGCCCTCTCCCCTTGTGCCTTTGTTGTAACCAAAGCCTGTTACTCCAGTTCCATGGTGATGAAACCCAGGTGAGAACTGGTTGGGTCCCCTGGCTGGGGAACAAGCCTTTGCCTGTTCTCACCTCAGCCTGGAAGGTGCAACACTCTCCAGCCTTCCTCTCTCCTGCCAGCCCACACCAGCCACGTTTTGGCAATAAATGAGTAAAATTGGTGAAACTCCTCCATTTCTTCTCATGCACAGACTCCAAATGCAGAACAGATGTTAATGCAGTGCAAGAGGAAAAGCCCCAGGACTGCTATGGCTGGCACAGGGGCGGTTGTGGGGCTGTGCCCCACGTGTGCCTGCGTTCACTGATGCATGGACCTGCTCTTCCTCCTCTCCCCAGCACCCAGGTGAATGCTCCCAGCCCCAGGCTGAGCTGGCACCAGCTTGGCATTGGAAAGGAGAAGGTGGCTCAGCCCTCAGGTTGGGTGCTCCAAGGGCACTGCTCCTTGGTGCTGGCCCTAGAGATCTCCCAGTTACTGGCCTTTACTTGCTGATTACTGGTGGGGAGTTTGGAAGGGATCTGTGGACTTCCCAAAGCTGCATCTTCAGGCCTGGCTGGAGGTAGAGCCTAAAGGGGAGAGACAAAACCTCTCAAACATCAACATCTTATCCCAAATTTTGATTGTTTTTCCTTTTTTCCCTTTCCCCCCTATAATTTGGTATCAGCCGGGGCCTGCCGAGCTTCAACTCAAAACCTAAACTTCTGTTCTTTGAAGTGTCAATACTGTGCTTGGCTTTGTATAAGACAGAAACATCAACTTTGTCTCTAACTAAAGACCCAAAGTGCTGCGAAAACTGTTATTTTACTTCTGTTTTGGTGCTGATTGCTGATGTTTTCCTGTTTGAAGCTGAGCATTCACTCTCCAGCAGAGCCACATCGAACACCAGAGCCATGGTGGAGCACACAGCCCTTGGGTGAGCGCTGGGCACCCAGCGCTGGCTGGGCTGGGGCAGAGCGGGGCTGCCTGCTCCATGGTGCTGCCCGGTGGCTGTTTCTAGGCGAGGTTTGCAGAAGGTCACAGGAATTAATGCTGTAAGCGGGGCCCTTGGCACGGCGCTGGTGAATGTTTTGCATTAACAACCTCACTCGTTAATTCACTGAAACATTTAAACCCAAACCAGTCGCATCCAGCCAAGCTGGAAAAAGCTGAAAGTTCAGACTCGGCAGCGCAGATTTCGAAACCTCCCTTTGTTAATCTCTGCAGAAGGGAATTTTCTGCCATTGCTGAGCTCACTCTGAGCACTTTGGGCATTGTTGCCCTCGGTGGAAGCGAAGCTGCTCTGCATGGGGTTGGTGCTGTGTACCTGGATCGTGGGGACAAGAAGGAGGGTTGGTACAGGAGCATGGCAGGAGGCGAATGCTCGTGGAAGTGTTGGAGGTTTTGGGCTGTCTCCAGCAGAAATGCTGGCCCTGTGTTAGGGCCACAGGGATGCTCAGGGGTCTGGGGCATCTCTCTGATGAGGAGGGATTGCAGGAGCTGGGCCTGGCTAGTCCAGAGAAAAGCCGACTGAAATGGGATCTCATCAGTGCTGATCAGTATCTCAAAGGCAGGTGCCAGGAGGATGGTGCTAGACTCTTTTCAGTGGTGCCCAGCGACAAGACAAAGAGCAATGGCCATAAACTGAAACACAACAAGTGTCATCTCAACACGAAAAAGAGCAATGTAAATTAAACAGGAACCATGAATTTAAGTCAAATCCTTTTGTCTTCCTGGCTGCCAGGTCTCCTGTTAGTCATAAAATATTAGGGAATAAGGTTTTTCACACAGGTCTGAGGCTTTTGCAGCAGTTTACACTGAGCTCTGGTGTAAGGCTGCTTTTTAATGGGTTTATTTTTCCACTATTAATTTACTGTGTCCATTAAACCACCCTCACTTTAATGCTGGAGGACTCAGTGAATGATCCATTCTGTTATATATTAGTGGTGTATTAAAGTATTAGTGCATTCCAGAAGGTAAGCAGGGAATAAAACATGCTCCAAACATGTGGTTATGCAACTGTTCCATGCAAATGAAATGGACAAGCAGTATACTTGATTAATTCTCCTTTTTTTCCCCACTAAATTGGCACTGTGATTCACTTCCAGCTAAATCTGCAATCTGTGCTCTCAGGTGGCATTAATATTGGAGCCCCAGCAGGAGAGCTGAGGCAGCTTTGATTGCATTTTTAAGGCAAGATGTTGGAGAAAGCTCAGAGCTTGATGCAAATGTGCTGGTAAATGAAATGCAGCTTTTAGGTTCTCTGGAGGTGGGTCAGGCCCTTCACATTTACCCACAATAATGGTGCTGGCGTGCCCCGGAGAGGCACTCTCTCCATGTGGCACAATGGGGGTCTGTGTGTGTGTCTGCTCTGTATCAGTTCACTCTGTTGACAGATAAAAATCATCTTTGTGATATCAGGCGACTCCAAAAACCTTCAGTAAGATCCGTCTGGGACTCGAGCTTTCTCAGGAATGGAGGCTCTGGAGCTGGATCTCTAGCAGGAGATTGCTGGAAACTAAAAACCTTGCAGAGAGCCCAGTGTTAGAGCTGCACAATCAAATTCAATGTGAATTCCTTTTTACCGTTGCTTCCCTGATGCGAAATTCAGCCTTTCAGGCTGGATTTTGTAGCCTTCAGGCTGGTCTTACTGGGGTTTTCCCTAATTGACTCGAGTTGGAAAGGTCATTGGACCGTGCTAGATTGTGTAATATTTAACTTAGCATCAAAAATGAGGAGCTTGGGATTGGTGTCAAATGGATGCTGGTCCTCTCTGAATATCAAAGCCCATTCAGAGCCATCCAACTATTTGACTTGTTAATGCTAATGAATAACTTTCTGGCTCTCTGCAGACGGAAAGACTAATCATGGAAAGGTGGCATAAAGCAGGTCTTGAGATTCGCACTAAATCCAGCTCCCAGCTTTAATATCTTTTCAATTTACCATTTTTTATTAAAGTTGTAATTTGTAGCCTTTCCTGACGCTGTAGCATAGCAAACAGGCTGCTCTGGTGCCAAGTTCAGGGATGACTAACACTATTCACAGCACTGGGATTAACGGGAAGTGCACGTTTTCCCATCAGTCTTTTAAATGGTGCCTGGAAGCTGCTGAGGCCGGAGTTGACCATCCAGGCTCTGCCCCCTGGAAAAAGTGATGTCAGCTTCCAGAACAATTAAAAACCAAATTCTAATGAAATTAGGGAGGTCCAATTGTGCTTCCTGCATGTGATGTTTTTGCATCGGGACCTTACATTCCTCTGCTGTTAAAGCTATGGGCACAGATAAGCAGAGGAGGTATTGCATAAGCACCAAGTCATTTGCCCCATCTGCATTTCTGGGAGCATGAGATCAGCTCAGGATATCTGAGATGAGAAAGCTGCTGGTGCACAAGTGCTGTAACTGATAGGAGTTACCTCTGAGTCAGCTGGGAGGAGGGGAGTTGGCCTTGGGGGTTTTTGTAAGTTCAAGTTTTTATGAGTGCTTTTATGAAGCTCCATTGCTGTTACTGTAAATCCCAAGAAAGTCTGGCACAGAGGCTTTGTAACATGAATCACTGAGTCCGTCTGCTTCCAAGTGACACTGCAAGCTGGGAAAATACCATTTTACCCCTGTGTTTAAAAGAGAGAAGAGCAGAGCTGGTGCACAGGAGGTTGGCATTGACAGAGGGGTTAAGGCAGAGATGTTGCTGTCACCAAGCAGTGACTCCAGCTTCACTGCCCTTGTCTTGTGACCTGGGGCACGGAGCACTCTGTGCACATGGTTAAGCTGCATCAGGCTACAGGTAAAGTTGTGGCTAATGCCCCAGCCAGGCCTGGCCTTCCGAAGGCTGGAGCAGTTTGGGAACTGTGTTAGCTTCAGGAAAAAATAAAAGGAAAAGAATTATTCCTTTCTTCCTGCTTGTTTTCCTCTGTTTTTCTAATGTGAGGTCTCTGGTCACCCCCAGCCCCGCAGAATGGGCTTGTGTCACAGAGAAATGGCACTTGCTTAGGAGGTACCCGCAGTGCACTGAGCTGTGTGATGAATGCCAAGAGCTGCAGAGGTGGTGGGAAGGGAAGGCTGGAACACGTGTGTGATGCTGCTCTGGAGTGCTGGGGCCATTCCTCTTGCAGCTCCAGGTGAAGACTCAGCAGCTGCTCTTAAAACAGCGGTGAAGTGGGCAGGGAATGGGCAGAGAAGCTCCCAGATGCGCTGCAGGCTTTGCTGAGTGGGGAGGACAGAAGTAGATGGTCCTGGCTCCCTGTAGCGTGGCTCCCGGTGTCTCTGCAGGCAGAGACCCTTTGTGTGGGCACGGTGCTTCCTCCTCACGGGGGAATTTGGTGCAGGCTGTAGAAGAGATGTGTTTATGCGTTGGTTTCTAAAGAGCCAATTCACAGGTTGCATGTGTGAAAATACAGTAAATCCAAGGTCAAGTTAAATTTTCCTATCGAAAGAGGCTGAAAATGATTTATGGAGTGAAACAATTAAATACCAGGACAGTTGTGCTTTGTCTAATGGCAAGGAACTAACCCCTCCTTCCTCTCCTTGTCCTCAGGTTCAGTGGCAAATATGAACCTTTGTCGACATCTGGCATCAGCTCCTTGGGACATCATGAGTTTGCTGAGATCTAGACCACAGAGCACTTGCAGTAGCACTTTTTCAATCTGAATTTCGTGTGCATGAAAGGAAACTAATCATCTGCATCGACCGTAGTGATGGCTAGCAAAAGAAAATCCACAACTCCCTGCATGATACCAGTGAAAACACTGGTGCTTCAGGAGACTGAACTGGATGCTGTAGAAGATGATCGGGAAGGAACGCAACAGGATGCTCCCGCGGAAGGGCCAGCAGCTGGTGATGCTGGTGCCAGCAGCACTAATAACGGAGCTCTGTCTAACGGGCACCGAGGCATTGCTGATAGTGACACTTACATCTGCAAGTCTTGTGACTTTGGATCTCAAGAGGCTCAGCACTTCTTTGGGCACTTGGACTCTGAGCACTCGGACTTCAGCAAAGACCCTGCGTTTGCCTGCGTCGCGTGCAACTTCCTTGCAAACAGCCATGAGGGGCTCTCCCACCACAACGTGGAGTCTCATGCTGGCGAAACGAGCTTTGTCTGGAGGGTGGCTAAGCAGGACAACAGGACAACCGTGGAGCAAAGCCTCGGTGAGGCCGCCAGCAGCCATGAAGTTGCGGGAGAGGTCCCTGAGGAAGGGGTGGATGGCCAGGCAGAAATCATCATTACCAAAACCCCCATCATGAAAATAATGAAAGGAAAACCCGAGGCCAAAAAAATCCACACCTTGAAGGAGAACGTGTCGAGTCAGTTGGGCAGCGAGGCAGAGGTGAAAGACGGGGAGCATCCGTTCCCCAACGGGTCCGTGCCGGTCAGCCAGCCCACTGCAAGCTCAACAAAATCATCTCATGTAGTGAATGGCTCCATTATAGGAAACGTGCCTGTTCTGCAGGCGGGTGTTGCACAACTCGTGTCCCTGCAGCAGCAGCCCCCATTGCATCAGCAGCTACCTACGTCCAAGTCCCTTCCCAAGGTGATGATTCCCCTGAGCAGCATTCCAACGTACAACGCCGCCATGGACTCCAACAGCTTCCTGAAAAACTCTTTCCACAAGTTCCCCTACCCCACCAAAGCCGAGCTCTGCTACCTGACCGTGGTGACCAAGTACCCGGAAGAGCAGCTGAAGATCTGGTTCACTGCCCAGCGGTTGAAGCAGGGCATCAGCTGGTCCCCGGAGGAGATCGAAGACGCCAGGAAGAAGATGTTCAACACCGTTATTCAGTCCGTGCCACAGCCCACCATCACCGTTCTGAACACGCCGCTGGTTGCGAACCCCGGCAGCGTCCCCCATCTCATTCAGGCGACTCTACCGGGCCACGTGGTGGGGCAGCCGGAGGGGACGGGGGGCCTGCTGGTCACACAGCCCATCATGGCGAACGGCTTGAAGGGCACCAGCTCCTCCTTCACCTTGGCGGTGAGCTCCGTGCCCAAGCCGCAGCCGGCGGCGCAGCACAGCACCGTGAGCTCCAGCGGCGCGTCGGGGGTGAAGGTGGTCAACAGCGCGCAGTCGCTGCTCACCGCCTGCCCGGCCATCTCCTCGCAGAGCTTCCTGGACCCAAACGTGTTCAAAAACAAGAAGTCCCACGAGCAGCTCTCGGCCCTGAAGGGCAGCTTCTGCCGGAACCAGTTCCCGGGACAGGCTGAAGTGGAGCGGCTGGCGAAGCTCACGGGGCTGTCCACCAAGGAGATTCGGAAGTGGTTCAGCGACAGGAGGTACCACTACAGGAACGTGAGGGGCGGGCGCGCCGGCTGCCCCGGGGACAGCGCACTGGATGCCCTGCCCGAGGCGCCCTTCGACGTGCCCCGGGGAGCCGAGCTGGGCCCCTCGGCCGCCCCTCAGCACCCGCCGCGGCGGCAGGCCTGGCACCAGGCGCCAGACTTCACACCCACCAAGTACAAGGAGCGGGCACCGGAGCAGCTGAAGGCCCTGGAGAGCAGCTTTGCCCAGAACCCCCTTCCTGCCGAGGAGGAGGTGAACCGGCTCCGGGGGGAAACAAAGATGACGCGGAGGGAGATCGACAGCTGGTTCTCGGAGAGGAGGAAGAAGAAGGTGGCGGAGGAGAACAGGAAGGTGGAGGAGGCGGCTCAGCAGGAAGAGGAGGAGGTGGAAAACGGTGGCGGGGAAGGGGAAGACTCCTCGGATGAGCTGCAGGCTGCGGGGGAGAACGGCTCCGTCGATGCCTCTGGCAACAACTCGGCGGAGCGGAAAGTGAGTCCCATCAAAATCAACCTGAAGAACCTGCGGGTGACCGAGTCCAACGGCAAAGCCGAGCCGGTGGGGGCCGGCAGCACCGAAAAGGGGGATGTCGGGGGCAGCCGGGCACCCAGCCCTCCCAAACCCAAGCTCAACTTCAAGAAGACGGCGCAGCAGCGGCACCTCCTGAAGCAGATGTTCGTGCAGACCCAGCGGCCCACCAACCAGGAGTACGACGCCATCGTGTCGCAGACGGGCCTGCCGCGCGCGGAGGTCATTCGCTGGTTCGGGGACAGCCGCTACGGCTACAAGAACGGGCAGCTCAAGTGGTACGAGAACTACAGGCGCGGGGTGTTCCCGCCGGGCATGGCGGAGCTGAGCCCCGCCACCCGCGCCGTGCTGCAGGAGTACTACGAGCAGCACAAGGCGCTGCGGGAGGAGGACGTGGCCGGCCTGGCCGAGCGCGCCCAGCTCGGCGCGCAGCAGCTCCGGCTGTGGTTCGCGGTGAAGGCGGAGGAGGAGGGCAGGGCGGCCGGCACCGAGGAGCCCGCGGCCGGCAAGGGTGGTCGGAAAGCGTCGAGCGACGCCGGCCCCGAGGTGCCCGAGTGCTGGGAGCCGGGCGGCCGCGAAGGCAGCGCCGGGAGCCCCGATGCCCCGGGCCCGCCGCCCGCCGAGCGCCTCGGTGAGAGATTGGGTGGGTGCGGATGGGGCTCTGGGTGTGCTCCACTGAGGTGCTGGGGGGGGTTAGTGTCTGCTGTTTGGGAAATGAAACTGGGGAAACAGGGAGGAATTCCCCCTGGGAAAGAGGGGGTGCGGGAAGGAGTATGAGGAGCATCCTGTGAGCTGCTCCAAGCGCTGCTGATGGATGCTGGCTCTGCTCAGAAGCCGAGTCCTGCTTTTTTGTAAGCCAGAGTAAAACCAGCAGGAGTGTCTGGTCTCTACCTGCCCCGGGGGGAGGTGGCTCTTGGGTTTATTTATGGAGGGGATTGGTATTTGGGAAGGAAGGGGCCTGGTTGCTGTGTCCGTTGCCACCCTCCCCGTGGCCTCAGGCAGCAGCCGTGACCCCTGCCTGCGCCCCAAGAGCCTCCTCCCTTCCCTTCCCCGCTGCCAGCTTTCCAGATGTGAGCATCCTTGTTTGCCGCAGGGCATCACTCCGTGGTGGAGATGGAGGCTGGTGTGTACTGCTGCTGGCCCTACCCTCCACAGACTCACTCGTGTGTGTGTGTGTGTGAGGAGAGGTGGATTCCAAGCCCTCCATGGGCTCTGCAGACTGCAGCTGGGGGCTGTTTCCTCCCTGGCAGGGTTCCCACCATATGGGGATGGCTGAGCGCTCGCCCTGTCCCGCTGCGGGCGCTGCAGCCTCTCGCCTGCTCCATGCACGCAGCCCCTTGCTGTCCTGCTGGGCAGCTGGGATCTCCTCCAGCCCCGCTGCCTTGCTTTGGAGCTTCCCACACACCTCTGCCATGGCTGCAGGCCTTCAAAAACAATGATAATCATTACAAAAAACAACTAAAATTCATTGCTTCCCTCCCCCATCTCATTTGGAGATGGAGCGTGGGTTTGAATGGGGCCCTGCCCTTCTTGCAGCTGAGAGGCCTGGATGTGTGTTGCCCCATGTGCTTTGCAGCGGGACTGGCTTGGGTCAGGTTTTGTGCCCATGCTAGCACCCCTCAGCATGGCTTTCTGCCACCCAGTGCGAGGTGGTCCCCACCACCCCCTGTGACACAGAAGCAGGAGGTGCTCAGCGAGGGTGCGTGGCTTCAGACTGCTGCAGGCTGCATCCCTCAGCCCAGCCCTGCTCCCTTGAGGATTTTGAGTTTCCTAGCCCCTCTGAATGGAGCTAGCCTTTCTCTGCAGCTGACTTCGTCAAGGCTCCCAGTTTTGCTCATCCCGAGGCACTCTTTCACCCCTTCCTGCCCACCCAGCAGGCTCCTCTGCATCTTGCAGCATCTCTGACCCCTCTGTTCTTTTTCAGAGACAGACTGAACTCAAACCACCAGCCCCGGAGGATCCGCTATTACCCTTGAGAAGAAACGTTTGGTCTTGAAGAAACCCATGGGCCAGGCTGATGCTGACCTCAGGAGCAGGACGTGGTGGTAAAGCACTGCCATAAATGAGACCTTTGAGCACAGCACACGAGAGAGCACGCGTCTCAAAAACTTGGTGCAGAGCTCTTGTGGCCCAGCCCCAGGAGATGGCTGAGAGCCAGCGGGGGCTCAGCCTGCACCCGGGAAATAGGATGATGCTCTTGTTGCTTTCCAGTGGACAGACTTTCAGATTTCATACTCATATACCGATGCCTACAGCTGCCTATACAAGCATAACAAATCTCAGACGTTGTGTAAACAAGGTCATTGCTTAGATATGGACTATCATGGCACAGTATTTCTTTCTTTTTTCTTGGGTTTTTTTCATCTCTCTGTTAAGGTGTTTGTTCTCTAAAGGTTGGCATGGCTGCATATATCCTCTCCACCCTTTCTGGTCCTTAAGCCCTGGCAATGAAGCACTTTGTGGGCACACAAGTGTGTGTGTGTGTGTGTGTTAGGAAAAGGATCTAAAACCAAAACTGCCAGTTGTGCATTAAAGCCCAGTGGGAGCTGAGTGAGATTTTCGTCCCTACGGCTGAGGTTAGATTTAGCATTGCATACTCTCCAGTAAGCACCAGGTTCCCAGACAGAAGCATCCTAGGAGATGGAGTTTTGTGTCATTTCTCCTTTGCCAGCTAGAATACTTTTCCCTGTGCTCCTGGACACTGCCTGTAGCAGGCTGTTCAATCTCCACGTCTCCCTTTAATCACTGAGAACTAGCACATCATAATTTTTCCATCCTGACCTGGAATCTTTTCATTGTTCAGAGAGAACAAGCTGTTCTTCAGAGAGCAAATGCAGAGAATACGCAGCGTTGCTGTGAGAGGTTCAAGGATTGTTGTCTCCAAGGGATCAGCAGCAGCTCTGCTGCAATCAGGAAGCTTCCCTCTTGCAGCCCTACATGATAGATCCTCCTGCAGCAGTGCTGGGAACTTCTAGTGTTTGCTTCAGGCTTCCCTCTCCCCTTTTATTTCCCCCATTCGTTCTGCAATAGTTCTGGTGAAACAGTGAAGGAAATTGCCCAGTTAACTCTTCTGCTCCCCTCTACGTGCACAGTTTTAATGCGCCCATCTTGTCTTGGGTGGTTGCTGTGTGATGCAACTCCTTGAAGATCTTCTCAATATTCTTTTCTAACAGAAAACAAGGTCTAGAAGGGAAACTCTTGAGCTCGATATTCCAGCCAAATGCTGTGTCACACTATTCTGTCACAAACTAATCAAATCCCAGCTGAAAATTGGTTCCATGTCTTGCCTTCACTTTTGCTCTTGGAAAGGCTATTCCAGAAATTCACTGCCTTTGAGTGGTTAGAATCTTTATTTAAATTTCTAGTTTGAATTAATTCGTGGCTGGTTCGTTCCTGGTTTGTTTTGGAGCCAACATTGTCCTTTAACTTAAATAGGTTTTGGTGTCTGTCCGCTGATGTATTTATGGAGTGAAGTCAGAGCTCCTTATTTTTGTCAAGCTAACTCAGCCAAACTTTTTCAGTAGAAGGTTTTTAGTTAGTGAAAGCTTTTTCATGTGGGAGACTTTATTGTTGGTGGTAAATGATATTTATTAGAAGGGTGGGTAGCAAGCCCCAAAGGATTGGATCCAGAGATTTACAAAACCTCTGGTTTAAACCCAAAAAAAGCTCTTTCAGAGCCCCTTCCAACACTGGTGACTGATTTCTACCTTTAATTGCTTTGCTTTTCCAGTCCTTTCCCCATTCCCTCTTTAAGAGGCTGCCTTGTTCAACTGCTAGGAGAGTTTCTATCTGTTCTGTGCCTTGTAAGAGACAGGTCTTCCTCTGGCCTGGTGGTGCCTGCTCCCATGAGGTGCCTGCTCCTGAGCTCATGTATCTTCCCTGCACACAGTGTCACCCCTGTGGCCAGGTGTGAGCATCTGCTGTGGATGGAATTGCCCTGCACCCTAACCAGAGCTGGGGTGATGTGCTGGGATGCAGGCACCTGCATTGCCACCATCCCTTAGCAGTCACTGCGAGCAGGGCTGGGGTGGACCCGGAGCACCCTGCAGTGACACCCTGCTCCCTGCACCTCTCCAGAAGCACTGCTGCTTTCATGCTGTGGTTGGAGGCAGAACCAGCAGCAGTCCCACCTCGGCCTCTGTTGGCTCAGGTGGGCAGCATCCTCTGAGAGACCAGGGGCAGCCAGAGCCACAAGGGCTTCACCCTCATGGGTGCACCCGTGCACACCCCAAAATGTCAGTGGTAGCAGGAGAATCTGGGTGCTCCTGGAGCCAGAGGCAGCATATCTGGGAGTTGTGTGTGCCGAGAGTATGTGTGTGTATGGTGCTACCTTCAGAGAACAAATACAGGTAGGTCAATTTACTCTCTAGTGTCTATGTACATGCAGGTTTATTTAAGTACACATATATACAGTTCAGATACGCCATTGATTCTTTATTGCATTAAAATGTACATTAAAAATGTACACTTTTACTAACTACTCGCTATATAAATATGTCGGAAGTGTAGTTTGCCCATTCAAGGTGATTTTCTGTGGGATTTTGGGTGTACACTTAAAGGCCTATGGCTAATTGGAAGAGTGATCCCCGCTCCATCTACAGAAATGCTTAAGGACTATGGTATGAACTGATCCCTCTAAACCATTTTTCCATGCACTTAGCTGAAAGTTTTTGCACTTGGATTGTATTTGGCCAGTTTTCCAGACAAATTGAAAAGACAAGTCTTGTGAGCTGGAGGGAGAGTTTCCCGGTGTACACAGCAAAACCAGCCTTGAGGGCTGGAAGCAGTTGAGGGTTTTGGGCTTTGTCTCTGCACATTCATACAAGCACAGCAGGAGTTTTCTTTCTTTTGGGTTGGAGGAATTGTAAAAAGTGGTTCCATGCAGACTCCCCTCGGCTGCAGCGAGGCTGGCAGGGCCCAGCGCGAGGGGATGGGGAGGTTTGGAGACAGGAAAATCAGAAAGCAGTCCAGTTCCCTTTCTAACCCCTGCATTCCTCCTTGTCTGCGTTTGCTGAGTTGGCTTGAAACCTTCGTGAAAGCAGAACCTGAAGGCTTAGCTCTGTGGCCCTGTTTCCCTGTCTGAAGCTGAGGAGAAGCAGGTGTCATCGCCAAAACCAGGCTCAGGTTTAGGTGCAGGACATTAGAAATGTGTTTGCATCTGAAACTGAAAGGAAGAAATGAGAGGTGGCTTGAGAGCCCCAGCTGCAGCTCTTCTGGTGGGAAGAGGAAGCATCCCCAGGATTCTACACAGTGTGTGAACATTTGTCATCATCTAATCTGACTCTCTTGATTTGAAAGGAGGGGTGCATGACAGAGATCGTGTAGCCAGCATCAGTAAGAGAGGGAAATGAAATTCTTCAGCTCCATCCTCCGTGTGTGGCAGCAGCAGGAGTAACCATCGTTCTTAATCCATGTGAATCTTGTTACTTGTGTCTCTGAGGCCGCTTAGATTAAGGGCACAATCCAATTGCTTAATGACCCGACCCCTGATCTGGGCCATACCTGGCCCACTCATGTAAAGAGCTGCTGGTTCTCCTGATGGAAACAACAGCTACTGTATTTGCTCATGTCACCAGGCCCTGCTGTGGGATTCTAGACGTGGCTGGTTCATTGGGTACCTTGTTTTTCACCATCCTGAAAATCACTTTTTTCTTACTTTCTTTAGCAGAACACTAAACAACCCATAATACAGGCTCCTCTTCCCACTTGCCCGAGGAACATTGGGCCTGCAGCACAAGGGCTGCTTCCATGCGTGACCCACAGAGCTCCAGCTGCAGGTACTGGTGTGGCTGCATGTCCCTTCCCTGCACTGGTCACCACCAGAAGCCACCAGCAGAAGCAGTTGCTGCTGGCAGCTCTGATGAGTCACAGAGCCTTAACCTGTCTGGGTGATGCTGGTGCAGAAGCTGGAGCTGCTTGGTTAATGTTTGCTAGGTGTGCCCTGTCTGTTCAGGAGGATGGAGATGGCTGGGTTTCCATTTACAGTATTTTGGGCTTTATTAAAATCACAGGTTTTGGTCGCAGGTAGAAGTGTTGTTTTCTGACTTCCCTGCAGCCCCTCTCTTAGAGACACTATAGGGGCAACCTGATGGGAAGGTGATGTGTGGTGCTGGGTCACTGGGAATCAGAAGAGAAAGATGGTTTTCAGCACTTAGGCACCAGTTACCAAGTTAACGTGATGCTGTACCTTCCTGTCAAGTTGATAGCATTTGAAATGCTTGTAAACTTCTCTCTCCTGTTGCTCAGATAATTTTGGCTTTGCTGTTTTCCAATCAGTCGGTGGCCTGGTGTGCTTCAGCTCACAGCGGGAACCTCTCTTGTCATTCCTCAGTTGATCACAAACCAGCAGGTTAAAGATGAGGCAGCGCTACAAATGGAGGTGTAGGGGTGAGACACTTGCAAGCTGTACCTTTTCTCTTGGCAAGTTTACTTTCTGCTGTATATTTTCCTGGCAGTGGTCCCTGCCAGGAATGCTGGGTTGGCATCAGGAATTCTGGGTTGGCATCACACAACTTTAGGCAGAGCAGGGGAGCTCTGTAGCGAAGCCGTGATTTGTGTTGTGGTTTTGTTTCCTTGTTCCTGCCTGTTCCAGTGAGGAGTGCTCTGTTGGCTGGTGTTGGCCACATTGTGATGGCACAGTTCAAGCCACTTTTCCCCTGTACTGATGGAGGGTGGTGGTAGGAGTCTTGCTTACTGGTGGTAGTGAAGATTGGGCTAGGAATCCATGGCATAGAAAACTTCTTGCTAAAATTGCACTTTCTCTCTGCCCCATCTGGCTCGTGGTGGTGTCATGGGTACGTGGCTGTGATTCCCCTTGCACATACTAACATTGCACTAAAAGAGAGCCTTTGGGAACAGCGTGTTGATCACTTTGTTTCTCAGCAGACCACAGAGTCAGCCGAATGGGGTCTCTTTTTTGTTTTGTTTTGGTTTGGTTTTTTTTTTAATTTTAATTATTGTTATTTAGAAATCATGCTGGTGCTGAATGACCTGGAATTTTTGCTTGGATTTATCCAAAGGAAAATGTAATTGTAGCTGCAACGGGACCTTTCATAAGGGTGGCCGTGCAGCTAGGGAGCAGAGCAAGGGCTCTGCTGGGTCTTTGTACTGGGGAGGTGTGGGGGGTTCCAGTGGGGTTATTATTGTGTTTTTCTTAAGACCACAGTTTTAGATGGTCACCTTGGCAATCGTGTGAGACAGGAACTAGTTTTTACTTTTGGTAAAGGTTTTAAAGAGGAAAAACAAAAAGTGAAGCTGCCTGTGATTGTGGGCTGTAGCTATTACTAGGGCTAGGGTAGCTTGTACCTGCTATGGAACTTTACCTGCTCTTATTCTGAGGGCAAGAACTCCCTGTAGCAACAATGCCACTTCTGAGAAGTGAACGGCAAGTTTCCCTTCCTTTTGTATATGTGGATGTGAGGGTGGGTGAGGGGAAGAGCTTGCTTGTACAGTTTGTTGAAATGAAACCAGACATTTTTGGTTGTTCCTAAATAAAGAGCGGAAAAGACGACCATGACTCAACTGGTGATTGCGCTCACTTCGGGGAAGCCCATGGTGATCCCCTGATGACAACAGCAGGAGCTGGCCCGGGCATGGAGATGGCTGAGCCATGCCCCAAGTGGGGAATGCTCCATCACAACCTTCCTTTGGGTTTGAAAGCACAACTTACCCACAAGGTGAGGCCAGCAGTGGGTGACCCGGCTACGTGCCAGAGCCTGGATACCTTTGTCCTAGTCATCCTTCTGCAGCCCGGAGTAGCTGCTTGTCCCCATTCCCGTTCAGCGAAGCAGGGTCAGCTGTAGCACATAACCACATTAAACCTAGGGCTGCTCCTGCTTATTTCCCCCAGCCAGTAGTTGCAACCTCCCCAAAGGCAGGAGGAAGGATGGAGCAGTGCAGCCCCCCCGGCATGGCTGCACACCCGTCCAGGGCTGCAGTGGGGCCATGCACCAGACACCACACACATAATACTGACACTTTTATTGTCATTCAAAGCTAAAGAGGCCTTGTAAATGTGAGTTTCACTACTGGCCCATCGGCAGTGGCTTTACAGGTAGGTAGATGCGATGCCACCAGGACAGAGATAGGTGCTGCCTTGGACGCTCGTGTCCCCCCTTGCCCGGCGCGCTGGGAATGGCACAGCAAAGGAGGAGTGCCAAAGGGCCCCGGGAGCTGCACAGGAATGGGATCGCTGGGAGTCCAGGCGGGGGCTGGCTGGAGGAGTTCAGGTCTTGCTCTTTGCCATCAGACAGTTGTGTCTGTCCCCTCGGCGGCTGGCGGGTGGTGCGCACCCGCGTGCTTCGTTAAGGGCTTGGTGGTGACGGGAGGGATTTGGGGTTGGTTTGGGTTTTTTTCCCAATATATGTTTTTTTTAGTTCTCCACTCGAACACTTCAGTGGAGAAACCGGAGAAGCTGCCTGAAAGTAGGCCATAGCAGTGCCGTTTCCATAGAAACCAGTTCACAGTGTGCCGGGAGATCCACCGGCACTGGAGGTGCTCCCACCGCCGCGATGGGCTACAGCCGGTTGTCCCCGTTGATCCGGGTCCTCCGCAGCGCCCTGCTGGGGTCACATAGAGGGGACGCGGCTCAGGCTGCCCATGGCACGATCCAGGGCAATGTTCTGGTGGCCAAAACTGTGCCCCACGGGTGGCTCAGCACATCCCCACGCTGGCGCAAAGTGCCACCGGCTGCGGGGTGGCAGCTCCTTGTCCCACCCTATCCCCATGGACCCCAAAGCAGAGGCTCCCAAAAGGACTGGCACAACTTCCATGCTGGAATGTAGGGTTTCCATGCAGCAGAAAGGCTGCAGCTCCACCCTGGGTTACTGGGAGGAGGCTGCATTTATTCGCCTCGCGCTGGGGTGGGATGTGTCACCGTGGTCACTGCCCTACCTGCGCTCCCGGCTCTCGAAGTGGTCAGCCAGCTGCTCCGGCGACACGCGGAACTCCTCAAAGGGCTGCTGGTACCGTGCCTCGAAGGAGCCCTCTCTGCCTCTGCCCAGCAGCAGCTGCGTGGCAGCATCCCCGGCGCGGTCCCGCAGGGCTGCCCCACTGAAGAAGTTTATCTCACCGTTCTCCTGCTTGGATTGGGAAAACAACGGCAGGAGTAAAGGGCTTGAGAGCTTAAAGTGTGTATCTGCTCATCACGGCAGTGCTGGGCTCATGGGGTCTCAGGGGTTGCAATGGCTTTAACAACCAGCAATGAAAAACATCCTTCTCTGAAGGAGCTCTGACTTTATGCCAACAGACAACCCCGGGCCAGCCGTGCTCATGGTCCTGAGCTGTAACCTCCCTGGAGCGCAGCAGGGGCTGGGAGTGAGCACATCTGCCCCTTCCCTTCTGCTGAAGGGGTCTCCAGGCAAGTCCATCGCAGCCCAGGCAGCACCCTGCCTGAAACAACCCAACTTGCTGCAGGGGGCAAGTCCAGAGCTTGCCATCCCACCAGAGCTCCGTGCATCGCTCCAGAGCAGCCCTGGCAGCTCAGTGCTGCATCCGAGAGCCCTGCTGAGCCCTGCAGCACCATCACCTTCTCCTGTGTAGAATCACGGAGTTGTGGAACGGTTTGTGTTGGAAGAGATATTAAAGCTCATCCAGTTCCAACCCCTGCCATGAGCAGGGACACCTTACACTAGAACAGGTTGCTCCAAGCCCCATTCAACCCAGTCTTTTTCTTCTAATCAAGTAGTCCCTTGCAATGAGGAGGTCAATCAAGCCCTTCCTTGAGCTGCGGTTTGCTAAGGTGAGTGAGTTGTACCAAAGGCCTGGAAATCCAGGGCTCAGTCCAAAGCATTTCCCACCAAGAGAGGCACAAGGAAGATGGCTCAGCTCCAGGCTGCTGGACAAAGTGCAGGGGACCCATACAGGTCAGAGGTGGAAGCTGTCATTTAGCTTTCAGCTAATACTTGAAGATCCCCAACAGAACATAAGCTCCTGCAGTTCCCTTTGGAATGGGCTAGCACGCCCCAGCCTTACCTTGCTAGGGAAGATGTCTATCTTAACAAGCAGGGATGCCAGCTCCAGGTTCTCGCTGTAGTTGTTCTTCAGGGGTACAGCTCGGAAGCCTACAGCAGACACAGCCCCAGCATCACTGGCAAGGACACATCTGTCCCCAGCACAGAACTCAAGGGGGTCTCCAACACCCCTTCTCCCACCCACCTGCCCTCAAGTGGCAGTCAGCCCCAATGGCCATTAACAAATGGCTTCTGCCTTCCTTGGGGCTCTGACCTGCCATGGGGATGGGAAGGACTGAGCCTGACAGCATCCTCCCATGGCACTCAGCATCTCCCTGGCTAAGGCTGCAAGCAGCATGGGGCTGCCAGGCCAGCCCTCCCCGCCTCCCCAAAGGCTGTACCTGTCTTCAAGCCTTTCACCAGGAAGGTGGCCTGAGCCAGGAAGTTCTCGTCACTGAACATGTCCTCCTCATACACCACGAAGCGCAGGAAGGCGAAGTCGGGGTTGCTGACCTGGAAGTGGAACTGCTTCGGGGTCCAGAGCGGGTTCAGGCCATTGTCCGCTACCACAGGACACCAGAGTCAGTGGGACCCCAGCCCAGCCCCGTGCCCCTGTGCCACCAGAGCTGACACCAAGCAAGAGGCTCACTCCATGGTCAGGAGGGGCAGTGGGTCCCTCTCGCAGCCCTTCACTCACCCACGATCTCTGTTTTCTGCTTGGCGTTGTCGTACTCGGCCCCGGACACCTCCACCTCCACAAAGGGACAAACGATTCCCCTCCCGTTTTTGGGAAGGTGCCGGGCCCCCAGGACCTGGGCACAGACCAGAAGACACTTGGTAAGAGATGGGAGCAAAGCAAAAACTACGTGTTTGCATCCCACACTAGTTTCCTTCCAACTAAATCACTTTGGCTCTGTGGAGAGACAAGATGCTGCAAAGCAGCCCAGCCCAGCCTGCCTTGGAGAAAAACAACTCCCACCCCTGGAAATGCTATGGTGCCACCCTGGAGGCTGCTTTGGTGCCACCAAGTACCACTTCAATCTATAAGCCATCAAAAGAGGCAAGTGAAGTGTCCCAGGTTTCTGTCTGGTGCCTGCAGAGCCAGGCCTGGGACCGCAGCATCACATCCCATCCCATCCCAGCCTGCAGAGCCATGCTGGACATCCCCTTCCTTGCTGAAACCTGTCCCTCCTGCCTTGGCTTGAGGACAAAAAGGAGCTGTTCCGCTGCTGCTCTGCCTCCTGTTCATAGCACAGCCTGTGCTCCACTCAAATGGCAACCTGCTTCCTTGCAGGGACACGAATCCCAGCTCCCTCTTGCAGTGGCCATCTGTCAGCCCGGCGTGCTGCCGGCACGCTGCTGGAGCAGGGGAAGGACGTGCTGCCAACGCTGGATCATGTGCTGTGAGTCACGCTGAGCTCGAGGCAGCTCCTCCATCCCTGAGCTGCCTGCGGTGGGGACAGTTTTGCCAGGGGACAAAGGCTGAGCCCTTGTGGTAAAGGGGACAGTGATGGGCTGCGTCGCGCTGACTCAGCACCGCGTGGTTGCGGCTGCATCCCGAGATGCAGGAGTTTGGAAAGCAGAGGTGCAGGGAAATGGTGCCGGGGACTTTTAAGGAGACAGTGGGTACAGGGTCAGTGGTGCAGGTGGAACACAATGGGGTGTCCCCATTGGGAAGGGCTGTGGCTCTCTTAGGTGGGGTCACTCTGGAGCAGAGGTGGCCTCAGACGAGCTGCACTTTGTGTGTGGTCAGAAACGTGTGAGCAGCTAAGAGCAGGATGTGCCTCCTCCCCAGGAGCTGCCTGAGCTGACAGGACTTGCAAAGGAGACCGGTGACCCACAGCTCGGCTCTGGGACCACTGGGGATGCCGGCACTGGCACAGGGACAGCCCCTGGTCCAAACATGAGAGCCATGGTGCAGCTGCAGCCTCCCCATCCCTCCAGGAGCTCTGCTGGCGAGTGGTCCCCTACCCTGCAGAGCCTCTGCTGTGCTGAGAGCTGACACAGGGACAGGCCAGTCCTTCCATCCAGGAAGGAAAAGATGCAACAAGCAGCCACAGCCCATCCTCTGGTACACCCAGCAGCCGCCCTCTCCTCTTATCATCACCAGCAACACAGAAATGTGCTGTGACCATGAGCATCTTCCCAAGAGAGACCATGACCAAAGGGATATGGGAACACGGAGCCCGCAGCAACCACGCGACAAGGAGGGACCAAGGCGCAGCTCTGTGTTATCCCGATGGGAGCTGTCATACCCCAAGTGCTGGGGACCGGGATGTCACCTCCACAGCTCGTGGATGCCACCTGCCGGCCCCAGGCCCTGGCGGGAGGGGTCCCATGGGAACGCCGGGGGATGGATGCTCCTGCTGCTCCTCTCCCGGCAGCAGCACCCATGGATCCCCCTCTCCAGTGGGAGCTCCCTGGGTGAGGAGCAGCCGCAGAGGCCAGGAACCAGGAACACCGTCAGATCACCCCAAGCTCGGTACAACCCCTGGATCCACCCCGGGAGGAGGAACTGACCTCAATGGAGATGGAGAGCGGCTCGACGCCCCGCAGCGTGCTCTTGTCGAAGGGGTCGAAGATGTCGTCCCGCATGTTGGTCGGCTGCAAGACGTACCCACACTGGCCACTGGACATGAACAAGGCCTGGTTCATCTGCATGGGCTTGTCTGGAATGCACAGGCAGGAGATGGACGGAGGAGACCCCATGCTCGTGTCACCAGCCACATCACCCCCCCTTTGAAGGGGTCACAGCCCATCCCCTGGCAGCACCTGGTGCACCAAAGTCTCACTGCAGCCTGGGCACATACTGGGGCCAAGGGGTAGCTTCCTCCTGCACAACCTGCACAACTGCCCGCTGCTCCCTCCCTCTCCTATCAGCTTTCCTTGTGCTGGCTCTTGTGTTTGCCAAACCACCCTGCGAGATGCTTGAATTCCCCAACGGAACGGCAAAGCCTGCAGGAAAAGAGGCATGTAGCTCTCTGGTGGGCTGGTGAGCTCCAGCAGGGGCTGGCAAGGGCCAGGGGAAGGCTGGACATGGCAGCATGAGCAGCAATGGAAGCTGGGGCCGTGCTGGTCCCCGCCTGTCACCAGGAACCTCAGGGGACTCCCTGCTCCCTCTCCACTTTATCCTGTCCTTGTGGCACCACAACCACCACAAACAGCTCCTGGTCCATCCAGCCCTCTGGAGCATGTCTGCCCTGAGGCAACCATGGACGTGACCACTGAGCTTGGCTCCTGCACATCCCCTCCTGGTCCTGGGTGTGGGCAGGACCAGGGCAGGGTGCAGGCAGGTACCCGGCTCCTGCCCAGCTCCCCATCCCGCTGCCCTCACCTGGGGTCTGGAAGTTGAGGGCCACGAGCTGGCTGCCGCAGATCCACATGGGCAGCGGGTCGTAGTTGGAGGAGTCGAGGCGCTGGCCCTTGGGGTAGATGCGGGAGAGCTGCAGGCGGTTGTACTGCAGGAACTTCTTGCCCTTGATCTTGTTGACGTACTTCTCCGCCTTGGTCTCGGGGAAGGAGGACATATCCCGGTAACAGGCCCTCTCCGTGCCGATCTCTGTGAGGAGACAGAACAGCATCAGCCAGGAGCACGTTCCCTTTCCAAACACTTCAACCATCCCGAGCCCCTTCCTAACACCCTCCTCTCTCCCTATGGCTCAGCACCATCGGGCTGTGCAGGCCCTGCTTTGTCCTGGAGGGCGCTTGCCAGGTGCCCATTGCGATGGCTGAGGCATCAAAGCCACCCTCGGTGATGGGGCACGATGCTCTCCAGCCTCAGCCTCAGCAGCTGCTCTGGATGGTGACAGACCCCAGCAACAGAGGGATGGGGATGGAAACTTCCACCTTCTGGAGAAGGGCACTTCCAGAGCTCCAGTGTAAACTGGCTCCAGCTTGCTCTGGACACCACACTGGGTCTGTAACACCTCAGTGACTGCCTGCAGTGGCCACCAGCCCAGCAGATGCTCACTCTCTTCATCAAAGGGCACAGGCCGGCAGTAGACCACCAGCTCTGAAAGCTCCAGGGCAATCTTCTTCCTCCTCTCCATCATCTTCCCTTCGGAGAGCTGCCAAGAGAGGGAGAGGGAGGTGTCAGGGTCAGGGGGAGCAGTGGCATTGGGTATCCCAGCTCACCAATTGCAGTCAATGGCAGCACTGACTGCTCCTGCCCATGCTCTGAGAACCATGAGCAGGTCTGCTCTGGGGACACCACAAAAGCACACTTGGTGGGTCCCACCTTCCCCCTGGAGCAGGACTGGCAGCGGTACCAATGCAGGGCAGCGGAGCCTTGCCACCCTCCATGGATGGAAATCCCAACCTCCCAGGGCTCCAACACCCTCCCAAAGGATCGA
>JBCJKH010001015.1:5808-21280 GCA_039877255.1 Loriculus beryllinus
TTTTAAATGCATCATGCATGCTTTTCAGATCTTTCAAATGATTCGCTAAAATTTATCTTAATGTTAAAGTCAATGTTTTTTGATTCATAAATAATAACAACATGTACAAACCCACTGATACAAAATAAGGTATAAAAGGTTAATTCTATCTATAAAAGTCTGGCTCCAAACATAAATCCTGTAATTTCGATTGCAAAATCAGTGATGCAAAGGCATTATGTTTTATTTGTACGGAACACTGCACAAGATGACTGCTACCAGACACTGATGCTCCTGAGCACCACTGCAATAAATCTGGTAAGACTGATATTTACCACGAACACAGGAAATTGCCCTAGGCCAAATAACACCAGTACTGGGGAAGAGCCTGGCATCTCAGGATCTATTTGAAAGGGTTTCTTGAGGCTTCCTTGTGCTACTTGAATGCACTGTTCTTTGTTTAAAATTCAAAATAAGCAGTCATCCCATTCTCAGAAGACCAAGGGAATATATTTTGAAGTAATTAATTGCTGGTTAATTGCCATGCAGTTTACTATCCTACACAATAAAAATCCTGGAAGTTTTAGTTGCTGTGATAAGCTAATGAATTTTTGTAACTATTTGTGTTAAGGCTGAGCAATCTTAAGGCAGCTGCACAGTTTATGCCTAGTGTACCAACCTCAAAGAGGTGCTCAGAAGTTTTTAGAAGTATGAGGTGGCACTGATTCAGTGAAAGAACCAAGTCAAATGAAAATCCTGAAATGAATTTTTGGAAAGCTTAATTAAAGTAAGTGTTGATAAAAAGGTCTAAAGGATGAGACCTTTATACAATAAAAAATAATAGAAATCTTTAAAACAAATTTTTCCTTTGAAGCAGTTGCCTTTGAAAAATGAGGCTCGTCCATCACACTTTTCTTTAACCCATTTTGCTGTGAATGGTACTGTATGTATATTGGCTAGGGAAAACACTTTACTGTGATCCTAAGTTCTCTGTTGGCTTCTGTGTGCCACACCTGGAATGTAGAAATGATATATAAGTGGTCAGACAACTCTGAGTCTGAGATGCCATCAGTTGCACCCATCAAAATGTCACACCATTTGTAGCTTTCCTTTATTTTGTTGGACTATTTACATCCTGCCTAAGCTTCCATAGCATAGGTACTAGTTGGGTTCAGAGGGCACATTTACTGATGCTCAAGGTCTATATTTTTATTCCAGCCCTAAGACAAATTACAGTACAATAGGAAATATTTGATGGTTTATGCCAAGCTGTAGGAATTCTGGTGACGTTTTAGCCTGACATCTGCATACAGCTGTTATGACTTACTCTTGCTGCAACAGACAGTGTTGCCAAACCAACACAGCACAATTAGTTGAAGCTGGCAGACATATGGGCTGATTGTACTGTCTGCATCGCTTCAACTTACCAGTCATTGGCCTTTCCATTTGGTAATTCCAACTCTGAAAATATGTCACTGAATGTTCTGGCTATGTTAGTCATCCTATGAAAGCTCAAAAAAAGCCTACAATGTGACAAAACCCCAATTTGCCAAACTTCTGCAGCCAGCGTCTGCATCCCAGGGAGGCTCTGCTAATGTCTGAGCAGCTTCTGGATCAAGGATATCATGCTCCACACTGCAAGCTGTGCAAGAGTGCAGCTGAGTGTGAGCCTCAGTGCCAGCACTGGTAAAAATGAGTTATTCCTCTAGTGATGGGGCACTGGCCATATGCCAGTGCTGGTCTGTCTGGTGGAGGTCTAGAAAAAAAAAGAGTGCAGACATTTGAAAGCCAATTCTGGTTGTGTTTTAAGTTCTGAGCTGTGCTTTTATATATACTTGTATATTTTAAAAGTCTAAATTAGTATTCAAAGAACTGCTGGCAGTTTTGGGGCCAGATTTTGCTCTTATTTGCCTTTGTGCAAAACAGGAATATATAAGGAGAAATTTGCACTATACACAGGACAGATTTTAGGTTGTTTAAACTGAGTTTCTAGAATTGCTTTGCTCTTCTTCAGGCTGTATATTTCCAAATTGGTGCTTCATTTAGGGGAGTAATGCATCCTCTGGACACTGTGCTTTGAAGAACATCACCAGCTCAGTTCTAGGCTATTTCCGTGATGAAATCATGACTCCACTCTGATTGAAGTCCAGTCCTGCATTACTTTCATCAATCTAGTGTTTTAAGCCAGCTACCTCCATTTGTACCAATGAGGATAGATTCAAGGTATTTGTGTGTATCCGACCAGCTTTCCAAACAATTACTGACCGTACAGCAGCATCCTTTTGATGAACTGATGCAAGGCAGCTTGTAGTGCTGGTAGCCACATGGACATGCAGTTCCTATCAGTTTCTATGCCAATATTCTGGTATGGTTTTGTTCATTCTGTATTTGGTCTTGGAAGCAACAGAGAGCCTTTGCAAGCAAAGCTGAATCACTGACATAGAAAGAAAATGGTGGAAGTTTAAAGTAGATAAAAACAAATGTTGCAGGTGGTTGTGTTTTTTGCAGTCTCCATTCTGCCTTCACTTTTTGCTAGTAAAATCTCTTTTACAGGGATGGAGCAGAGATCTGTAGGCTTTCATTTCTGAGCAGTTGGCTTTGGAAAAAATGGGTGTATTCTTGGTTGGCTTCAGGGAGGTTATAACTTGCAGGTAGTTGCACAGATTTTGAATTGGTTTTGAAAATGTTTATGCTATGAAACCCAAAATTGACAGACTGACAGCTTGTGGGATTTAGAATGAATTTAGGGAGACCCACAGCTTATGCTATCGGCTGCCATGGGCAGTGTTACCACTCTCCATACAGCCTGCAGGGAACCACAAGAAGTAGTTTGCTTCTCAGTTTTCTGGTTATAAATTACAAATATCTTTCCTTTATAAAATAATATCCATCATTCACAAGAATGGTGTTAATTTTTAATTTGATTATAATTAATATTAATCCAAACCAGCTTTAAAAATACACATACGGAACCAAAATGTGACTAAGAAAACTTACATTCAGGTCTGAACGCTTTCTCTTAATGCTCAACCAGACACTTAAATTTAAGATTTTATGTTTTGTCTTGGTCGAAAGAGAGCCTTTACTTTTCTGCAAGGCAGTGTAGAACAGCAGCAGTTTCCCTCTTTTAGGCTGTTTGTGTGTGTGTAAAGGGTAGTGTAGTAGAGAAGAAAGACCTTTGATGAATTGGAAGGCTTTTCCTCATTAAGGTGTATGACAATTAACTTGCACGTTCAGATCTTTGTAGCACATTGCTTGTGGGAAAGTGCTTTTTTGATTCTTTTAAGAGGCATACCTGACTCTTCCTTCCACACCCAGAGCAGGGGAAGGGCTGTGGGCAGAATGGTCTGTGTTTAGCCAGCTTATATTGTACTTCTAGTGTTTGGTATGGCTCTTGTGTCCACCTTAATAGGTTTAAATTAATGCAAACCAAGAAATTAATAGAAAGAAAAGCTGGAGGGGAAATAACCAACAACAATGTGTCGTTCCCCCCCACCACCAAAAAGGAAAAACCCAAACAAAGCCCAACCTACCAACCAAACCAAAACCAAAAATCCTAAATAAACAACAAAAAAGGAAAGGATTGCAGGCCCATTGAAAATATTTCAAAATTAGTTTTGTTTTGGACACTTTCCTTTCATGAAACAGCCCTTGGGAAAATATCGCTGACTTTCTTTTTTCCTGATTAATTTAACAAGTATTTCACAAATTGAAGTAGTTCTCCCTGCTATAATATGTTAGGAATATCTCAGTATTAACTCTTGCAACTCTCCATCAGAGGTAGCTGTGTACAGCATCATTCACAAATTCAGGACCTAAGGTTCTCAGGTAAATTTTTATTTTGATTTTTTTCCTTCTCATTCTTCAGCTTTTAGAAGATGACAGAAATTTGGCCAGGCTACAGTTCACAGGAGCAAAAGAAACAGTCATTCTCTTTGATATTCGTGACAAAAGGCCTGTAAGAAGGACAAAACTATTGAAAATCAATGCTTCAAAACCTGTGTCTTTCCCAAAAGATTTAAAACCCGCCTCCTCCCTGCCTCTTCCTTCTGGCTTTTGCTGAAAGGTTTTGTTTCAAGAGAGACCATTTTCAAAAAGAGGGGACAGGAGAATCCTGGGAAAAGTAAAATAACTGTTTTCACAGTTCCGTCATTCTTCAGAGGGAATACATGGGAACGATGGTTTCAAAGACCATGGGGAAGAAATAAAAGCATTTGTTTCCCCCTATAAAGGCTACTGACTTCTGTTGCCTGGAACATTTTCATATTTTGTTTGAATTTATAATTTCTTTGAAACTTTGGTATTGCTGGCGACTCCCTGATTTAGCCCATGAGGTGCAGCAGCTAGGGCTCTGCCTCTGATTTGTGTGATGTTTAATTAAAAGTAGTGGAGAGGAATTTTTTGCCCTCTTAAGTCAGTCTGGTTTGCATTTGTAGCGTTTCTTGCAGTGAGTGCCCATCTTGCAAGAATGAAAATAGCCAAGGAAAGAAGTCATTCCAATAGAAATAAATGGTAAATGATGTCATTAAAAGGTAACTTTCCAGTATCTACTTATGACATGAGCCAGACCTGAGACTTTTTAAATGAGTGGTTTAAAACAATGGCTTTGACTAGACAATAAAAACAAAATCATGTATTGAACAATAAAATGTAATTGTTGAGCAGAGAGATCTTCTATAAGAGAGAAATGTGGTTTTGAACATGCAGGAAAAGCCAGGAATTAGTCTCGGGGCGGTTTTAATCCTTTTGTGGGTGTATTTTCTCCCTAGCTTGCTTCAAAAACTAGGTTAATACACCCGCAGAATGTAATTACTTCAAATGGAATATGAATATTAAAAGTGCACATGCTGCATAGTTTTAGCTTACTATTTGTTTAGTCATTTTGCAGGGAACCTTTACTGTTTGTATCTTAACTACTGATGTTGCCATGCAACTCTTTGTAAGTCACTTCATCTGTCCTATCTCAAGTTCACACCTCCTAAAGGAAGGAGGGAGCAGGGCTGGCCACCTTTCAAATGCAAGTGGAACTTCATGGTTGAAAGTTGTTCGGAAGTGCTAAACATTTTTAAAAGAAAGAAAGTAGTGCAGACTGACCTGTGATGTTTTGGAGCTACAATATCTCCCCTAGCTGTGTACCTGTATGCTGACTTTCTGTATAAAGTAAACATTGCAAGTGATATGAAAGGTCATCCTTCCACAGTCTTTCCTTACAACTACAGGGCAGTGAACAATTTGTCTGGGAACACCTGATGGAAGGATCTTCAAGACCGGGATGCTTACAGAGGGAGCATAATTTTTTCAATGTTTCTTATGTGCCGTTGAACTAGTCCATGCCAGTAAAGAAACCAGCCCCTTTGGCACTGTTGCCAAGGTAATTAATTCTTCTATCAGGCCCTAAGTTACTGGAAGCGCAGACCTTTATCCTGATCTGCTGGCACCAGCTCTGCTTCTTTAGGGTGTTGAGGTATGATCATTGGCATGGGTGAAACTCCTGGGGTTCTCTAGGCACTCGGAGAAAGCTCTGCATGAACACCACAAACAATGTGCTTCCTCTTTTTAACTGAATATGGATTTATGCAGTCTAT
Source organism: Loriculus beryllinus (assembly GCA_039877255.1). Lineage (NCBI taxonomy): Eukaryota > Metazoa > Chordata > Aves > Psittaciformes > Psittacidae > Loriculus > Loriculus beryllinus. Next base: position 11,373 of record JBCJKH010001015.1, read on the forward strand.
TCCTTGCACATATTACTGTAATAGGAGCCTCTGGCTTAGGGTCAACTTCTCCAGTGTAGGTGGGATTATGATGGAAAGTCAGCCAAGGTTTGCTGAAGCATACTTTTTGGGTCACACAGATGCTGCAGATCACTCTCCCTCCAGCTGTAGTCTTTTACCAAAGAGATTCATTTGGGAATGGATGACCAAATTGAGAGCAATTTAGTGCTTGCACTGAAGAGGTCTTCCATGCTGTGAAGGCTTCCTGTGTAATGCTCTCTTATCTTGCTCTACAAAACCCACCAGGCTGCCTTATCCCAAATCATGAAGACTTCATTATAGTCCATTACTATCCTGGCTTCATAAACTGTTCCTTGGCACTGCATTCCTTGTCCAAGACAGATGCTTAGAGACATAAGTCATGCTTTCCATACTCAGTTGTCACAAAGTCCCAGTGTTTTATGTTGTCAGTCATAACCTGAGTGCCTCGGTATTTACAGTGCAGCAAAGTCAATATAATAGGAATGAGTCATATTTAAATGTAGTTTGTTCTTGTTGTGTAGAACACACTGATTCTCTTTCACCAAATGAACTCCAGCTCAATGACAAACAGCTGTTGCTGCCACATTTTAATGAAAATGTGAGTCTGGTCTGAAAAGTTCTCCAATTTTAATATACAACAATAACAATGATGAAGTGAAAAAACGTGGGTAAATTGGAAGGAGAAAGGAGAAATAAATGTTATCTGTACTATTGAAAATTTGCCTTTATATTAATTCTTGGAGACAAATTCAATTTTACAAGCTTCCAAATGATGGCATGTTACCTTGGAAAATGTGCAACCTTAAAAATCCTTCCAAGGTACAGATACGTTGAGAGTGCTCTCATAATTGCAGTCATGTTGTCACCTCTGCACTTGAGCATGGAGTTGAGTTCACATCATCATTCATCATGCTGTAAATTCACCATTGTACTCGTATACATTAAAGACTGTTTTCAGCTATCTTATTTTTTTTCAGTTATGTCTACAAGAAAATAAATGTGAATCAAAATAAAGCCTTCCCTATACTTTTATAGCCTTATTTTTATCTTTCAAAAGGGAAATCCCTTAGAGTCTAGGAGTGATGTTGGAGATAGATCTTACAGGGATCCAGTACTGAAGTTCCTTGTAGGCTATAAATACCCCGACTATATTTCGCTTGTTAATTTTTCCATGTTGTTTTTGGTTTTCTTTTTCTTTTTTCTATGGCCAGTGTCACTACCTAGTTTTTATCCCGCCTCACTTTCCAGATAGATACATACTGTTTAATCTAATGCTCTTGTTGATGAGGGCATAATTCCCAGGTAAAAGATTGCATGACAAGTTCATATTCATAAATGCAGCTGTAGCAGAACTGAATAGTAAGAATTCAGCCCCACTGGATCTGTGGATTTCCCTTGTACCTTGTATAATTTTGGGAAAAAATAATCTGTTCTTGCAAACTTACTCTCATGTGCAAGCCGCTTCTTTAGCAGAAATTCTAAGTATTTATTCAATGTAGCTACAAGAGCTATTTCCATAAACTATTGATGACATTATATAACTCAAAAAGTATCAGAGCAAACGAGCCCCACTAGAGACTTACAAAAAGGTCAGCAGTAACAAATTAAGAAGATATATTCACAACTGGTCCACCAGGTCCTGTACTTACAGAAAAAGGTTTTAAGAGAGATTTAATGATCACCTTTGACAGCCACGCTTTTCCAGAAATCTTGATGTTGGCTTGGCAGAATGACACAGATTTCTCCCACACAACTGGAAATGGAAAAGTCTCACCTGCAGTCTGTTTTGAGATGCAACTAGGCATACAAGGAAAACAGCAGTAAGTACTTATTCATTGTAGCCTCATCTCCTCTTCCATCTTTATGAGCTGAAAGGTCTCCTGAGAAATGTTCCTGTCTTCCAGGGAATAACAAGAGAACAGGTGTCCTTTAGAGACTTTCACCTATGTTGACTTTGCTTCCTTTGATGGCTTTGTCTGTTCATAGAGCATAGACTTTGGGAGGTTATAACTCTGTATTTTTGTTTGTATTTCTCTGGCACTACTGTGTGAAGCAGTAGTCTAGGCTGAAACCTCCTTGATAACGGGTGTAATATGAATAAGAAAAGTTTTTGGTTTTAATGCACTTGATAAAATACAAAATGTGCAGTGTTTTGAATGTTTTTTGGTCAAAATAGCTTATCCTTACCAAATCAATTGAAGAAGGATTCTCATTGGATTAGTAGGTAATACATGACATTTATGTACATGTTGATATGTACAGTTTGGTTTGAAACCAAAGATCTCTCTAAAATACACTTCAAAACAGAATAAGCCCTCAGCCGTAGGCACTGGCAATTTAACTTCCAGAACAGCTATGATTTCCTAAAGTGAGAAATTAACAATAAACCCTCATGAATAGAAAAAAATTCTTTCCTTCATATTAAAATAATAATAATAAAAGATTTCTAACAAAATGGCAACAGAAATTAGCATAATCTGTCAAACATTTATTTATTAAACATTTATTTATTAATTTTTAATAAGGGCTTTACCTGTAGGTATTTTTCCATGTAAACAGAGAAATCGAAAGACTTTTAAGAATTTTAATTTCCTTCAATTTCTCTGAATTTCCATTTTTTTTTTTTTTTTTTTTTTTTTTTTAAGAAATGGTGGTACCCTATTAACAATAAATCTCATTGCTTCACCTACGTGTTGCCTACTGTATCTAGATTCATCAGCTGCGCGCTGGTAACCAGCCAAAGAACAACGAGCAATATAAGCTCTGTTATTGGAAAAGCAGTGAAACACAAGATGCCTACCTAAATTACATCTAGCTATTCTCCATAATCTTTGCACCATGATCCAGAAGACTGATAATAATCCAGGAATAAATGTGTAATTTTTACACAATATTAACTTACTTTCTTCTAGCTTGTCAAAGAGCTTTGGGATTTATTATGTGTTTATTGTATGCCTCACCAGTTTCTTTCTGTCTAGGGGACTGCATATTTACTTTTACCTTCTACCTTTGAGCATTGAATTTGCCTTAGTGAAGCATATTTGGTATAACGGATTTTGGCACCACAGGACTGCAAATCTTGTGCATTTTTGGAACGAAGGGACGGGGGGAGCCAGGGTTGAAAATGCAAGGTAACAAAAAACTGGCACTGGAGAAAGTTTTCCACTCTAACAAGAATTAATATATTTTCGCTTGATGATCTTTAAGGTCTCTTCCAACACAAACTCTTTGATTCTGTGATGATTCTATGATTATTAGAGTGGCTGAAAGTATCGCAAAAGTTAAACTAGATTATATTAATCAGTGGTTACAGAAGAATTGATTTTTTGATGAAGTATTCATGTACCAGGTGCCTGGATTGTTCCTTACTACTTGCTATTTTCCCAGTTAATGCTGTTGATTGAACATGATATGCCTGGAAATGAAACAGAGCCACTTTCCATCTCAGCTCTGTAGTGCTGTTAATGGCTCTTTAAGTAAAATCTGTGCAATTTTTATGCAAAATGATTCCTGAATGGACACAGCTGGGTTTTACCTCACTGCATTGATCCTCCTCTTCTGCAGTTGATTAGGTGCCCACTGTTAATCCTGTGATTAGATATACTACATAAATTTGTACCTGTTGTGCTTTGGAAGAACAAACACTGCGGTGACTTGTGACTAAGAACTATTCTATACATTTTTTGATGGATAGAACTATATGTAGAGAAGTTGTCACTTCCCTGAATGTCATATTGTGAACTAACAGCAGGCATTCTCCTTGCTGTTTTTTTTGATTGTCATGTTGGATTTGCAAAAATAAACTAAAACGGCATTTATACTTTTAGTGATTCATTATAGTTTAATTGGGCACATCCAGGCACATATACAGTCAAACTAACTCATATCTGTTGTGGCTACTTTTGTGACTGGAACAAAATTTTGCCATATCTATTTAAGTTTTTTTTTGAACCACCCATTTCCAAAGAAAGAGGAAATATGTTGATATCCGGAAAAAGGGTGGACCTGTTTAGGCCTACATATGTATGCCCTAGGAAATGAATATTGCTAAATATCTTTCCAGTAGGTAGGTAGTCCTCCCCAGCTGGCCAAACATTTCTGTATTTGTAGTGTCTTGAACACTTTTTCTCCTGGGTTCAGCAGTAGCAGTCATTTTTTCTCCTTCTTAGTAGCTGGTGCAGCGCTGTGTTTTTGACTTATTTCCTGGGAGCAGTGCTAATAACACTGATGTTTTTAGTTACTGATCAAACGTTTAGCCTGACCAAGGACTTTTTGAGTCTCATGCTCTGCCAGGGAGGAAGCTGGAAGGAAGCAGAGACAGGACACCTGACCCAAACTGACCAAAGAAGTACTCCATACCACAGCATGTCATGCCCAGGATGTAACTGAAGAGTTACCCGGAAGGGTTAGATCACTGCTTGGTCGGGCTGGGTATCGGTCGGCTGGTGGTGAGCGGTTGTATTCTCTTCCCTTGTTATTTCCTTTATCGTTATTATTATTGGTGGTAGCAGTAGTGATTTGTGTTCTACCTTAGTTACTGGGCTATTCTTATCTGAACCTGTGGAAGTTACATTCTTTCGATTCTCCTCCCCCATCCCTCTAGGAGCAGGGGGGAAGGAAACGGTGGGGAGTGAGCGAGGACTGTGTGGCTGATTTACGACTGAGCTCTAAACCACGACTCTTTTAGTGCGTTTGAGCTATTCTAATTGCAAATAGGCACTGGTGGGATCCTGTTGGATGCTGTTTTGTGCTCTTGTACCATTTATCTTCAATGTCACTCAAATACATTTCTTTAGATAAATTTGGATGTCAGGTCACGCAGATCCAGAAAGGAGTAGGACATACCTGAAGACTGACAATTAAGAAGCATATATAATTGTTATCAATATTATTTAATTCTGACAAGATTAGATAACATTTTAATGTCTCAGTTATCAATGCATGCAGCAACAGCAAATTCCTCAGGCAATGGAAAAAAAACCTTTTTAAGGTTTATCCACTACCAAGCCCAACTGGGGTGGGAGGAGAGCAGTAAGTAATGATGTTATTTCTTTAAAGATTTTTATAACCCCTAATGAAAATCCTGTTCAGAAAGTTGTCTCACTTTTCTTCTTTATAATTTGAGCCCATTGCCTTCCATGTTTTCTTAGAATGAGCTGTTCCAAATTTTATAGCCTGGGAAAAGAGAGGCATAACATAGGATGCCAACAACAGCATATCCATTAGCCAGCATAGAAAGAAGAAACTAGAAGGTTTAATTTTTCTTCTTAATTTTTTTTCCTTTTTTATAACTTGCTTTGTCCTTGCAAACCAGGGTTGAATACTGTCTTGTAACAAAATTTACTAGAATAATCATTCATATCAGACAATTAAATGAAGCATTACCTTTGCATAAGTTACTGTGAGGGCAGACATTTGGCCCGTATTTAAGAGCTGAGTAAGTTCCTGGAGGAAGTGTTAAATAGGAAATTGGTGTATCATTCTTCTTTTTAATGCTAATACAAATAAAGCTACAGGTTTTGGCTCCTTTATGTGTTGTCATAAAGTGCAGTGGTTGAATTATACTGTTTCCTATCACCTTTTCTTTAATTAATTCTGCATCAGATTCTGGTATGTTTGTTAATTTTAGCAGCTTTCACTTAGAGGAAAGAGGTTGGGGAAATATTATCTAAGCAATTTTGGATTAAAAGAGAATTAAAACTATTGCAAGAGAAGAACATTATGTGACTTTGTGCATCTCAATATCAAAATGCCAATCTCATCATGCCATATCTCTTGGGCAGTGTTTATCTATTGGCCGTATCTAAATAAAGACAGACTGTGGGCTTTAAATAAGTTGATTCTTCTTTTTGAATCTTTTTATGACTCTGAATCACAGCTCGTAAGTCAGTACATCCTCTGCCATGTTAAAGCACAGGAGAGACCTGCAAGTGATTTTTAAAATCTACCAGAGCATCTGAAAACAGTGCTTATACATTTTAAGGACTCATAAAACCAGCCTGCTGCACTTGCCTGTTCACGCAGCGAAGTTCCCTTACAGTACTAATTAGCAGTATTAGCAGGGCTAATACGTGCTTTGAATGTCCCTCCATGAGTGTGGGTTACTACTAGAGGCTGAGTCCAGGTCACTGAACTTCTAGTTGTAAGTTCAAATATATGTAATTAACATTTATTTGCTTTGATTAGCTGATGTTTGCTAGTTAGTATGTTTATTTTTGAATTTGCTAGTCCTTAGGACTTTGTGAAGCTTATTTTGGTTTCTCACGTGTTTTGTTGGGATAGTGATACACAAAATGCCTTAATACCTGTTAATATTAATGCTCTGGAGGAAGCTGTTAGTGGTATGGAATTACTGCATGTTTGAAGGTTCTGACATAGCAGATAATTTTCCCCTACTTCCCATACCCCAACAGACATAAGATTTAGACTTGCTGACACTCTGCAAGAAGAGCTCTCCTTGTGAGGAGTCCAAACACTGTCCAGCAGAGCCAAGATGCTGTGATGGCAGGGATAAGCTTAAATAACCTCTCTGGCCATGACCAGCTTATCTAAATAAAAACCCAAGTTGCCAACTCTTTGGAGTCTTTCCTGTCACTACTGCAAAAGCCTGTATTTGAAAAAGCAAATTAAAAGTTTCAGTTTTCAATTTAAAGGGAGCTCCAAAGGCAGATTATTAAAAAACATTTCAGTGTCCAAAAAGACTTATTACAGGATTCCATGTTTTACACAAAGTAAATAAACCCAATCAAACCTATAGCTATTTCCACTGTAGAAAACAGTGGATATATCAACCGAGATGTTAATTCTCAGTTCTCATTTTCTCTGGAGATGTACACCAACTCACTTTTTCACAGCAAGCTCATAGCACAGGGGAGTGCAGAATGGTCAGGATAAGGCTGTTATGGGAGATGAGCAAACTCTGCTATTATGCACAACCCACTCAATTTAGCAGTGTCTAACTCTTGATCTGATGCCCAGGGGAGCTGAGAGGTGAGGGGCAGCCACGCTAGGTACACACAGATCAGACTAGGTAAGCAATTACAAGAGTGTATTTTTAATATGAATCAAAGTTACTTTATTTCAGACTTGTCTGGGGCATAAATTGGAAGTCACGCACCCACCAAGTTTGTTATATTCGCTCTGAAACTCTCCAGGCTTAATTTAGCCAACATTCTGAATTAATTTTCCTATTAAAGGCATTCTTTCTTAAAATGTAGTGGGAATTTTTTTTTCACTGATAAGATTGTTCTGTGAACCGTTCCTAATGAGCTGCTGTGTCATTCCCTTATGCCTTCTATTTGCCTTGTTTAGATCACTTCATTTTTAAGTATTCCAGTCTTTTACTGCCTAATAAGAGCTTGTTTTATTTGAACTGGGAGCTTCAAGTAAGTTTCAAAAGCTATCAGAAAACAAAGTATTCTGTTTATTAAAATTGGCTTTTATTCAGGTGAGTGGATGTACAAATTATTTTAACATCTTTTATCTATTTCTGCAAGATTTATAATCGAAAACTTATTTTCAATACATGTCCTTTGTTGGTTCCCCAAAGCCTTTTCTTCCTTGCCCCTGAGAACATACTTGAAGTCTATAGGGGTTTTGGAGGCCTATCTGCTCTAGGACAACTTCTGAATCTGTCAGTAAGGCTTTAGACTTTAAATCTGCAGAGCAGTATTCTTCCCTGGACAAAATAATCTACTTCATCAGAGAATTCCTTTCATTTTAGGCTCACCAGATACACTAGAGCTTCTGTTAGTGTGGTGATGGCCTAAAATAATAGTTTTCCTAATCAGTTTTATTATATAAATGGTATATAATTTTTTATTTCCTATTTAAATATGGCCACAGTAAAAATAAAGTCCTGCTTAAGTTAAAAACCTGTTTCTTTCATTATACTGACATAGCTAAAGCTACTCTGTATGCAGCTATGCTGGCATTAATGTGCCTTTTTGGATAATTGTTGCCACTCAGAAATGGAATAGCTATCACATTGCCATTGCAGGAGCTGTTATGCATAAATATTTGTCTGTAGCATTATAAATGCATTAGAACTTTGTGTAGTTTCATGTAGGTTCATCAGTATAATTTTCAGTTTCAGCTCAGGTCCTACAGAACTTTTGCTGCTGATTGCAGAAGCAAGTGATTTATACATAGCAGAGGCAGATCTTTACACCCCCTTCGGCAGCAAGTACCATGTACTGCAGAGTCCTATAGCACCACTGAGGCTCTGCACAGCAGCAGAGCAGAGGGCTATGGTATCTCAGCCTTGGATAACAGCTCCTGATTCCATTCTCCACAGTAAAACACTCATGTGGGTATGAAAAATATTTATATATTCTAGAAAATGTTTTTTTTTTTTTTTTGAGGTGCCTTTAAAGAAAAGAGGGATGGACACTGAGGTGGGGAAAAATTCTCTCAAGATAAGATAGAGTCATTCTGAAATGCTTCAGGTCAAAACAAGCATTTATTTTCTGAGTGGCTAATTCGAGGTGGCTCTCAGGGCCTTGACATCTTAAAACATTTCTGTGATTATGATTTTGGGTTTTTTTGGACAAGGATATTTTGCAAATAGTTTGTGGGATTCACACAGCCACTTTATGTCTCAGGTGGCATTTTGTGGTTCATCCCCTTTCTGTTCCTCCCAGTGCATCTTTTTCCCATTTTGTGGGAAAAGATCAGATTCTTGCTCAGTGTTGTTGAATTTCACTGGATGCCATGGCATCTCCCATCCCTCTTTTAAACCAAAGCTCTGGAGAAAACAACTGTTGTGCAGCTGCCCATGGGTGCAGGCAGGGGCTCTTCAGCCTGCTTATCCTTGGTGCTAATGGGGTGCACTGGGTAGTGATGCCCAGGCTGGCTGCATTACTGACAACGTATTTTATCTCACTGACACTTTCCTCTGCCTCTATAAATTTTGGATAGATGTTTTCAGCTTGCCAATGTATTCTAAGAAATTCAGTAAATTAGAAAAACTATTGAAGCAACAGCTTTTCTCTTCCCTCGATCAGGTAATGCTATATTCTATATTTATCTGAGGAAAGAAGCCCTTTCACAACCCAGTGATTCTACTTTTTTATTCTTTTTACAATATGAAGTATCATAATATTATTTAATAGTGCCATACTTGTATTTCATGGCCTAATCCACTTTCTCATTCACATGGTATTTTGTATAGTTTGAAGTCTTAGAGCATGGAGTATGTGCTCATGAGGCAGCCTTCTCCCTGTGCCTTGTGAACAAAGCAGGGTTGGGTTTTTTTTACTGAAATATTACAAACTTTGTGCTGTGAGGAATTATACCATCCTCATGTCCTGTGCATAACGTACATTTTCTTTACCTTTTCCATTATCGACTTCACAGCACAGCACATTTGTCACTGGTTTTCTTTCGTTCTGGCTTAATGAGACTCTAAGGTTTTGGAATGTGCTGTTTCTGTCCTTTGTGTCTAATCTGTGCCCTCGATTTCCCTCCCCCTCTTGGAGATAAAACTGCATTTTGCTGCTGTTGCAGTTCCAGATGAATTTGATCAAGATAGAGGAACTGACTCATCATCTTTTCTTGAATCTTTAGGAGCTGTTCTCACATGTGTCCTGCAGGAGACGGGATCAGCATCGTGTGGTGTCTGGTTGGAACGGTAAGAAAGAACAGGGGGATTATTTTTGCTTTCATCCACGTTCTGCTGAGGCTTTTTTGGATCCTGATTCTGTTGATTTTATCTTCTGTTAATGGAGAAGGAGGGAAAAAGCTGAGCTGATGACTGGGAGAAGGACACAAAGTGTAAAGCTTCCTCTGAGGTTTTCCATGCCTAATGGGCTAGGACAGCAGTGGCTCTCTCCAGGGAGCTGTGTTGGGAGCTGAGCTTAATTCTCTGTCCCAGGCAATGCTGGATC
>JBCJKH010001028.1:0-40705 GCA_039877255.1 Loriculus beryllinus
ATAAAAGAGTTTCATGGACCTTCTGATCTATCTGAAAATGCATAAATTTGGTCACATATGGATGTCTTCATTGTTCGGGTTTAATGGACTACCTCAGTATCACTGACGTTGTGCTTTTACTCCTCTTGAACAACACCGTTCCAAGAGTTATGGAGATCAAATTAACTCAAACGATGACCTCAAAGTTCTAGAAACGTAAGTGTCCTCATTGTAATACAAGGCCAACCTAAAGGAAGAAGAAAAAGACAGCATTTTAGTTCAAGTTATAGCAAGAAATCTAAATAGCATTACTTTTCTGCATGTCAATTATAGATCTTAAATATGACTGATTAAAAAAGTTATTTTGAAACATTTTGGCCAGTGTAGATTAATGTACCATTACACCAAAGAGAATTCAGGAGCTTTTTTTTCTCCCTTACCTTTTCAGATTCCATGCCAGGACACCTCCAGTTGTATAAATAATACTGCAAATTTCCATCTCCAATCCCAAACTTGAGCTTTTCCAGGAATGTTTTGTTTTCCATTAAGTCTAGTGCATTGAATACATCAAATCCTTTCTGGCAACAGCAAAACATTTTTTAAATTTTACTTTTTAAAGTTTCAAATGATACATACAATGTGGCATACAATATCCAAGAGACTAGGCTAATTAAGTGGAAAAAAAGGCAATAAATCTTGCCTTTTAATTAGGTACACACATGAAGAATTCTCAATAAAAAGTGAAGTATAAGGCACAATTTTGCTTGAAGATTACCTCCAAAAGTCAGGAATTTTAAAGCCACTTTCAGCGGTAAAGGTCTGAAGAATCCCTAAAGCATTATCCATTATCTTACCCTATAGATAAGTATTTTTTACAGTCACATACAGTGTTTTGACACACATGGGCTACTCCAGCTAAAGCTGCATAAATACAGCTTATGGTGTTTTCAGCCATTTATAATTCTGTTAATGATAAACATATTTCTGTGATTTGGTCCTTTTCTGAAACGCCGCTCTATTTAGAACTCAAACCTTCCACATGTTACTCTCCCTCATGCACCCTCTACCAAGTCCTCTCTTCTTCAGCTTCCCAAATTCACCACTCAAAGAGCCATTCTGCTCCCAGAGCAGCCACACAGCAGAGCTACTCACAGGGTTCTGTGCAGCAACACAAACATACTCAAATTCCAGCTTACAGTGAACTTTTAACAAGCAACATAGAAAAAAAGTCAGTTAAGCCATCACAGTGACAGTCATCATGTACAAATAGCTGAATTTGCTTGGGGTTCTGATATAAAACTCCATTTGCTTGCAATTAACTGTGAAGGAGTCTGACCTAAGAACCTGGACTCTTAACAGCACAAAGGCATTGTGTCAGCAGAACATTAGGCACGTATGTGACTGCTTTCATGTAGCTTGAAGTCTGGACAGATACAGCCTTTGCAGACCATCCCTGGCATCATACAGGATCAACACAGAAATCCTGTGCCACATGCAGCACAGATGGCTCTAAATGTGGTCTGCTGGACCACAGCTAGAATTCCTTGCATTGAGCACTCAATCTGGTAGGTGTAATACCACAACCAGTGCAGCAGCAACACTTCAGGATGGGAGGGGCAAGCTTCAAGCATGAGGAGCAGAAAATATGCCTATGCTCTGCAGCATGTTAGGAATGGTTGCTAGAATGAATACCATGCACTGGACGAAGCCTGTGCAGTGCTGTGAATTGACAGGGCTAAACAGGTCCCTGAGAATTCAGAGTGCTGGGATATGCATTACTTGCACAGCTCTGTACTATATTGCCACTGGTGTTTGCACTGCAGTCCAATGAAACCCTGATGATTAAGGGCAGAGTATTAAGTTTTCCATCAGACAGCACCAAACTCTTAAAATTCCTATGTTCAAAAACTTCCATTTATAGTTTCTTCCCTTCCATTCAACTGAACCATCCATCAGTGTAATTCCATGCATGAAGGTGTGTTTAAAAGCTACAGCATAACAGACCTTTACAGGCAGCAATATAAAATGATAAAGCTTGCACAAAAGAACTTTCACATTTTGTAGAAATAAAAAATAGTTTAAAAAAACCAAAATGTGTTTAGTAGAACTAATTAACTCATCTTCGAGGGGAAGTATTTTAGTGATACTTTCCGTTCTTCTGGTACTTAGTGAATATGGTCATGAGTGTGCTCTTGGATTATTTACAGAGCTCAAAGTACTGCAAACACTTGATCTTCATTCACTTGTCATTCCCTAACATCACTCGAAAGAAAAACAAGCATGGCATTTTATACTTTAATATATATATTGTATATGCCTCATCAACTGCACTCTGTGCTGTCAACAGTAGAAGAAATCAGAATGCAATGCTATAGAAAAATTCCTGCCGGTTCTTACCTTGCCAGCTCTCTTAAGAATACTTTTGTGAAAGAAGCAGAAAAAAAACCGCTCAGCATAACTTACCAATTTAGCTATAATGAGTGCATCATTCATTAAGTCCAAGAGGGGGGTCTCTGTATGAATATTGTAAAAGGAATAGGCAGCTTTGAGGCTTTTATGAACAGGATGGTGCATCACTGTTGACGGTAATGTGTAGAAACTCAGGAAGTCTGTTAAAATACCATTTGAGCCCTACAAAAAAGAAGAACGAAGTCAATCAATAAGAAGTAACCACTCGGTTATAGGATAGGCTAACATGACTGTTCTAAGGAAAGTAATAAAAACAGCACAGTTCTGTGGTCTGTAAGTATTACAGTGTAACAGGTAATCTTGGCTAAGGTTTGAAGAAACTGAATTCTTGCCAAGGATATATCTATACATCAGAGTGAGACTGAAACCTGACATATTCACTTCAGAAAAGGAAATAATTTAGATTTTTCTAGTCTATTACACCAATAACATTCCAACAAGCAACTGCCAAAGCATTACAGTTTGTTTTCCAAGCTTAGCTTAATATCAAAAGAGCACAGAAATTTGTTTGCAATTGAAATAATTTTTAAAAGAATGTTTTTTAAAACTGATGTTGCTCACAGTGAGGAGTAATTTTCTCAACTTTCTCATACCAAGGAAAAAATGTACAGTGCTGGTGTACAAAGCATAGTTCTAGTGATTATTAATCAACTATTAATCCATTTGCTACAATTATTAATCCATTTGCTAGAGAACTGCTAAAGCACACTGACATTCTACTAAGAACAGCAGCAATCAAAAAAGGTACTTATACAGAAATCTAAAGTATCCTACACAAACTCTCTTCATCTGTCATGCACAGCACACAGTTTAACTACCTGCTGGAGTGTAGATTAGTAGGAAATGGGAAGTAATTATTATATGGGTTACGACTGACACGCTGAGCACAAGAAACCTACCCAGATTTTCACTCCTGCTATTCCGACTGGGTCTCCTGATATCTCCAAGAAGATAAGGCAAAGGAGACACACAAATGCTTGTTCTTGCTTGTTTGCTTTGTTTTGAATGCCTGTTGCCCACTATTTTGAACTCAGTGAAGGACCTCACATGGATCCTTAAATTGATAGTACTTCTACAGTAAAAAGTAAGAGAGTTGAACCCACCACATGCAAAAAAGCTATTGTCTCAGAGCAGGTACAGATTCTGTAGTACAGATAAACTAAAAACAAATAACAGAAAAGTTACTAAGTCCCTCACTAAATTCAGTAAGGATAATGAAAAAAATCAGGAATTATATAGTCTATTTTAAGGTTTTAGCTCTGCACACTACAAATATGACTTAATCTGATGCCAACTTCTCCAGGTCACACGTCTTTAAGCACTGACCAATCTACATTTTGTATAGTGAGAAACTAGTTCAAGACACAGTGTAAAACAAACAAGCGAAGATTGCACTGTTCAGTTAAAATGGCACTGCCAGTGGTACGCTCATGGTGATCTAACAGATCACCAGATTTTTCTGTAGTCTTCAACTCACCAACAAAGCCAAAACCCAACCCAGGGAGTGGGGTGTGAAGAAGAGGAAGTGGAGAACTAAGGAGGGACAATAAATTAAATTATACCATGGAAGATTCCAATGAACACTAGACCCACTGCAAAGAAAGTAAAAAGCTAAACTTGGGACAATGACAACTGACAAAGCAGGACCTCTTATCTCCAGCAACAGTAAGTTTATAAATTCAGCTGAGACTCCTGCACAAATTCAGGCTGCAATGTGGGAACACTGAGTTTCACAACCTGCAGCTTCTGTGAGAAGCTGGTAGGCTGAGGAATGTTAGTGCTGATTATTGTCAAACAACCTTGTCTCTAACCAATACACTATCTAAGTACAGTGTCTACAACTGATTTAGTATGGACTCAAAGGGAAGAGCGTCTCCTTCTTCACTAGCTTTACTGCAGCTATTCCAACCATGCCTTCTAGATTTCCAATCCAAATGCTGATCTATTCCTGCACTGCTTATTTTGCAATAAGTGTTGTGACCAACAGGCTGGAGGGTGGGAGTAGTAGGCTGGGGAGGGAAGAGTAAGTGTTAGGAACAGATGATGCTCTCCATCTTTTTAGTGGACAAAGTCTGTAATTTTCAAGATAATTTAATTGCTAGCTGACAACACTCACAACAGCACCAAGGGATGTTAACTTTTACTTCCCTATTTTACATTTATACGTATGTATGTACAGACACATACACAGACACACACACACACGCACACACTTTTTTACTGGGGAAAAAACCCGTTTTACTGAAGCAGACCAAAAATATCCCTAATTATCCCAGTAGGTGCCTCTAAAATTGGGTTTAAAAATAAAGAATTTTGAACTAGTGTATGGCAAAACCAGACACCTGAGAGAATGATACTGAACTCAAACCAAATCCTTATCTCAGTCATTGTGTCATTTTTCCTTTTTTCTAGAAAACAAGATTTGAAGACTGCTGCTTATTATCATGTCATATCTCTATGGAAAAAAATGGACAAATGGAGGTAGAATGGTTGTTTTTAAAATACGTAAAGCTCTTTTCTACAATATTTCCGAGATAGTGACATTTTGAATTTTTAAAATTCTTAAAAATATACTGTTATAAGAGCTACAGTTTATCACAACCAAACGGTCTCACATTAACAGGATGCAATGCAAAGAACAAAGCTTGGAATCATGGTATCAAATTCTACCTATAGCATACATTTTTCATACTGTCCGCATTTCAAAAACTTGATGCTGGCATGAGCTTTTGTAAGCAACATTCACACACACATTCATCAAGTAGTTAGGGCACGTTTTACCTCTACTACGTAAGTGTCAATAATATGATCCCGAGGCAGGAACCAGTGGGCTACCTCTTCTTCATCCATCACAGGAGCAAGATTAAACTGTTTCAAGTAAGTGTTGATTAATTCTTGTACTGCTTTAGTATCCTTTTGTTCCATTGGTCTCAAACCTGAAGTCTTTGTGGCCTTATTGTAACAAAAGAAAAACAGATGTTAAAATGTTGAAAGGAAAACTGCATACACAGCAAAGGCTGAAAGTAGGTTACAAACTCAATCCATTTGCTATAATGCATTCCTTATTAGCCTACTTTATCCCAGCCGCCTAATTCATTATGCTATTTTGCAAACAGCTTTCAATCAGAATTCCCTCTCTTCTAATTATTGAGACAGTTTGGGGCACTTCAATCTTTATATTTCATTACTGAAACAGCTTCTTTTCTCCAGAGAAATAGACACCATTGCCAACAGCATAGACTTCACTCATTTTGTATTGTTTAAGGTTTTTTAGGGCAGTCTTTATTTCTTATCTTCTTCTGAACTACCTAGGGCCCAGACACAGAAACAAAATAGGAAGCAACTTGTGTATCAGAAATTAATCTGAAGACACGAACACTTGTGATTCAACCAAAGTCAGCTGATAAAGTATAATTAGAAAACACTCTTTTTTTTTAAAGTCCACCTATTATTAGTGCTTGCAAACTCCCTTGCTAACTCAACTTTCTATACAGGCACAACTGCTGTTAACAAGAAAGCTCCTCGTAACTTCCAAGTGCCCAAAATTAAAAACCTACAGTATTTTAACAAATAAAGTTATTTCTATGGCTTTATACATCAGCAAAGGAAATACTGCTTTCCAGTACCACGCAATTAATGTTTAAACAAGCAAAGGTGATTAAAGCTTTCTCCACAGCTTTTATTAGCTTTCCTGAATGTTTCCTTTTAGAGATACTAAAGCTTGTTATCTTCAGAGCTCATTTATGCTGCTTCATCTGTCTGAACTACATACACATACTACATTAATCACAGCAAAGTCAATCGCAAGAGCAGCCAGGTAGAGACTTGATTACTGGAATCCTGAAATTAGTGTATCTGATTACGGTCTGCTCAAAAGGCATTATTCAGGGGGAGGTATTTATTCACATACTCTGGCAGTCAGCAGCAAGATGAAAAAAATCACGGCATATTTTTCCACAGCTCTGGCCTATGTATTGTATTTTAGTCTTCCTGCTTTCCTCAGCAGCCTGGGACTATGGTTTGTCTCCACAACAGCACTTCATCTAGATTTTTAAATGCCCTAAATCCATAAGGGTATTCACCTGACTCATCAACACGACATTTCCTATGCTGTATTTCATTCATAACCTGCAAAAAGTTAAGTTTGGCTTCCTCCAAGCCTTTGTCTTCTTCTACAGCCATACACTGGAACAGGATGGGAGGAAAAGCAGCTGGGCTGGAACATCCTTATACCCCAGAAATGCTCAGAATGGCCACCAGTAAACAATTATCCGCAGCCCCAGAAGTGAGGGAAAGTATACAGAACTGGGCTGAAATTTGTTTCTCTGATCCACATATCAAGCTGCACCAGGCACGTATTCATGCCAGTATCCTGGCTAAGGATCACAGTCAGGAAAAGACATACAGAGACAAAGATGCTCCTGTCTTTAAACACAGCCAAAAATCTACCTCTTTCAGAAAACTCCTTGCTCAAGAGATTAAACACTTAGGAAAAAACCCCACTTTATTTATTATATCTATAGGTACATGCACAAATGCAACTCTGAGTGAGGGTGGTATTTATTAATTAATAATAATATTTAACCTTTTTAATTCAGAGTGTTCAAGTGATTAGGAATGATTAATTCCTCTTAAAGGGAGATTAGCTTCCAGCAGCAATGATATTCCAAGGACACTACGAGAAAAGGTTAAAATGCAAGAAACAGTGTTTGGTGCTGAGGGACAGGACCGTGCTGACTGAATTAACAAACTTATGTGATGGTACTGCTTATGGCAACAGCCTGAAGCTGAGGATCAAGATCCTCAAGAGCACTTAAAGCCTTTCTCAAGAAAAAAAAAACCAAAAACCCAAAAAAAACCCCAAAGCACAAGCCCTAAAGAGAAAACATTAACATGAAGATTAAATCTTTATTTTCCGTGGGAGACGCTCCCAAATCCAATCTAAAAACAGACAGCTGGGGCATATGGACACCTACATCACTTGGTTTTAAAAGTTGCTTTTCAAAGCACCTGTTTTCTATTTGCACATCTCTGTACAGTATGTTTGCCTTAGCTGCATGTTCTGAACGAGACATGATGTATTCTTTGTTTTTCATAATTTATTTTTCTGTTGAAACCTGGGGGTTTATGATTAGGACAGGAAGATGATCAGGGTATAATTGCTGTTGTTTCTAATGATTCTCTGTAGAGACTTTCTGTACTGTAAGAAAGATCCTTATTCTTTATTCTTTACCTGTACCACTTCCATGAGAAACAGTACTAGAGTTGCCATCAAAACCTGTATTTGAAATGGTCTACTGCACTTCTTCAGACTATTAAAAAAGTCTTCTCTATTTGATGGAAGCTATATTTAGCTCTCCATGATTAAAACCTAATTAATTTGGTTATTAATTCTTAAGCTCTGAGAACTGCTGCCCTGCAACAGGGGAGAACCTGCCTGTGCAGACACAGGTATAGGCAGGCAGCACAGAAAACCAGTCTCTCTGACAGCAGCAGGAGTCCAGAGCAAGCCATGGCATGTGCTTTATACCAAGAAGTACTTAGTGTACTACTAACATATATACAAGTAGTAAGAGACTCTGCTGCATCAAGCTAAATATAAACAGATGCAATTTTCCAAGTCAGATAAATTACTACATACTACAAGTGAAGTAAGATGTATTTTTTTTTTAACCAAAAGGGAGGGTTTGTTTAAATAAAGGCTTACTGATATGGTACAGGTAAAGGGCATTCTACAATCCCTCCAAATAGAAAATTAGCTTTTGCAAGCAAAGAAATTGTTTTCAAATCATAAAGCTCAGGCTATCTTCTATAAGCTATTAATTACAGCAATGAGATTTTTTAATAGTACATCTCAGACTTCTTACAGTGACTTGCCCTGTCTTGGAAATGCATTCTAAGGCTTTCTGCCAGCCTAACTACTAGCTGCAAACATAAGGAAAAATATTTGTAACCAATCTAGTTATGCCAGAACGCTTGGGTTTTTTTTGCTAGACCATCCAAATAAACAGTACACAACATACTGAGGTGGCTTTTGCTGAGCCTGCTTACTGCAGAACAACATTCTCCAACGGTAAAAGCTGTGAATTAGACTTAAATCAACAACCCCACTGTACGCGATCAGCTTTCTGATGGACTTCTCTGAGATTCTTAAGACATGAACTGATGACTTGCTGTTCTGGTAATCTCTTATTAATCATACAGAGAATAGTTGTACATATCTTTAGCTCAATCCCACATGTATAAGTCAAGGTTTCTGGTTTTTTGTTTATGACTTTTAGATCGAAAGTTCTATTTTCTCCATATGGAGATCTACATTTCTAACAACAGTCTCTTCTGTTTAGTATATCCCTTAAGGTCTTTCTTATCAACCAGATTTTTTTATTTTTTAAGCCAATGTCCTGCACACACTGACTTTCCACAGAAAAGCCTGTGCTGTCAGAGACAGATGGAAGGTTATTTTGGGCCTCACAGTAACCATGGGGTTCTCTGTAAGTCATGCTGCTTACATCAGGAAGTCTGTAGAGCTTCATTGTTCTTTGTAGAGTCATGTTTCTACTCAAGTGTGAAAATTTCACCTCCACCAGTTTTCTGGGATTTAGTGATCGATGCCAATACCTGGAAATAAAATTAATGAGATTAAATAGCATCTATTTCTCTACTTTCTCACATTGCACCTCATCTACAAATTTGTTTCTAAGCAAACCTGTACTATGCCTGAAAGAAGCTTCAGCAAAAAACATATAAAGAAAAGTTACATTCAAGCAGTAGCTTTCAACAAGGCTTGCTGCCATCACATCTTTAAACTAAGCAAATGATCTTTATTACAGAATGAGTAATCATATCTTAGTACATTGCCCTGAATATCTCACCATAACATTTATTTTGTTGTATAGACAGGACCCTCTACTCTTGTCTAAGTAGTCTGCTGGAGGAGATCTCCCCTTCCTGGCAGATTATCATCCAACAGAACATCCTTAGTTACTCTAACACAGCATGGCTTTTTTTGTCTATCCTCCCTTACAAAAGCTTACAGGATCTTCGGTGTTAATAAGTACAAACACAATTTCAAATGAAGAAGTACACCGTGTTCCAGGACAGACAGCTGAACTAATACTGCTGGAACTAAACTTTCCCAAATAGAAACAAAATCCATCCCAGGCAAACAAAAATTATCCTTGATTACATACAAGTCTTCTCATGTGATAGTCTTCCCACCTTTATCAAATGCTCATCAAGTCCTCCTTTCTCCAGGAAAAATTAAAGTATTTCAAAAAAGCAAATCATGCAATTCCCACAAATACTCTGCCATCTTTGGCAAGCAACCCTGTCAACAGGGAAGTGCTCCAGCAGGGAAAGGAACCACTTGAAAAACACAGGTATACAATGTTGTCATTATGTTATGGCTCCCACCAGAAGATCAACAGAACACATTTCTTAGTCTATTTAAGGTATGACAAACAAACCTAAAGTTAGATTATACTCCAAGAAACTGTTTTATCCAAAACACTGGAATGAAGGAAGGAAAGAAGGAAAGAGGAAAATAATAAATAAAAGGAGACAAGGAAGGAAGGAGACACGGAAACCCCACCCTGACAAACACTGAGGCCTTCAGGTTAGTCAGGGCTGCAACAGGTAATTTCTTTAAATTTTATGCTTGTAATGTTTCCAGCCAATTACATAACATGTTCTTTAAAATGATTCTGACAGGAACTGATATTATGAACATCACCTAGGTTACCTGCAAGTAGCTACAGGTTTGGGGAGTACCACTCCAGCAGTGTAAACAGCCTGAAAAATTCCTTCCAGGTTTACTCTTCTGGTTATTTCTCGAATCAGGACAGGTGCTACCCGTTTAGATCTCAGTTTCTTATGGACACATAGAAAATTGATTTCTACCATTTTCTTCACACTAAAAGGATATTAAATAGTGGAAAAGTTAGAGAGAGTTGCATATTTCATATTTTCATTTGCATAATTGTAGCTTTCCATGTTGTGACAGAAGAATTCGAGGTAAAAATAAATCAGCCTGTGAAAAAGTACATCTGCAACAAATGCTAATCCATCATACTGCAACTGCAATGGCAAATTGTGCAACATGCAAACTGTGTCTAAGGTATTTGCAACACTCCTTTTTCAGAGCTCTATTGAGACTTGTCTCACTTTAAGATGCAGTGTGGCATCCAAGCACATGCTATGTGGTATCATAGTACTTGTCACTGTATGAAGACCTGGCCAATGAAGTCCATCTGATGGACTGTCCTTTAAATACTTTCCTAAAGGGTCAGGAAATTCTGTGTCCTTATCTGTATCATCTATCAATAAGAAAATTCCTTAACCCACGAGCTTGGCGGGGTGAGGTGGGGGAAGAAGAGTAGAAGAAAAAGTCACTGCTGCACACACAGGATTCATCTGACTTTATGGTCAGTAAGCATCCTTCTCTCTTTTTAAAGTTCTCTGTGGCAATGGATACCAGTTTACGATTTGTTTCATGGTGTTATTCTTTTACAAAACCAAAAGTAATTATGCATTTTACCTGTCATAAATACGAATATTTGCAGGAATGGCACTTATGAATCCTACCAGTTTTTTGTTTGAAGACACTCTAACCCCACAGTGCCACTGGGGTAACCAGCCCGGAGGACGTAGCGCCCTAGAATTGATGACAGAAATAATTACAAATTACTGCCTAAGAAGATGTAATAAAAACACCCTTCTTCGCACTTCAGCCAGACCAGAATGTGGAACTTGCTACTCACCACAGAAGAAATTCAGGTGAATAATCAAACCTAAACATATTATCATCATCTTCTACATAATTCTCATTTAACAGTGTGTATAACTCCTTCAGCTGAAAACACACACAAAAAAAATCCAAAGATTTATCTACACACATCAATCAGGATAAATACGAATGACTTTAGATACATAAGAAAATTGTTTTACTTACAACTTCAGCATTGCTAAGATCCAATGTGTCCCACATAAAACCTTGTGGCAAAGAATATGGCTCTAGGCGGACATTGTCCTTATCTGGTTCAATTGCACCATGTGAAGTTATAACTTCATCTTTTGAGAGAGGAGAAGGAGGGAGGAATAAAAAAGAATGGTTACACTGCTTGCTTTCCTGGTAGTTTTCAAAACTGCATTTAACACACATCATGTATTTTCTCATCATTATTTCATTATTACGAAGCTTTTAAAAAATGCTGAAAAAAAATCTAGTATTGTCAGCTTGTACTACTTCTTTCTCACAGACTGCATGAGATGGACTAATGACTATCTCATTAGAATATCTATAGACATGCACAGAACTACTCTACCTCAACTGATACCCAGTATTGCATAACACAGGACAGCAATTCATCAGCACATGCACACAACTCAGCCAGCCATGAGATCCATGGCCTCATCATGAGAAACACATTGCACTCACAGCTAACAAGCTGTGGCTCAGATCCTGCTTACCACTGACTTGAACAGATCTGAGCTCAACAGGATTACTCAGGAGCTGTGACATAGCAAAGCCAGGGCATTTAAGGGATGCTGGTGAAATGTGAAACTCGTTCATAAAATCTTACATGAAAATGTGCTTTCTTCTTCCTGATTTTTCACCTCCAGTCCCTCAATATATAGCTACAAACAGCAACTACTCCTCTTTGATAGAGCTGCACCTACCAAATCATAGAATTATTTAGGCTGGAAAACACTTTTAAGATCATCAAGTGAAACTGTTAACTCAGCACTGCCAAGCCCACCACTAAACCAGGTCCCTAAGCACCCACGAGATCTACACATCTTTTAAATACCTTCAGGGATGGTGACTCAACCACTTCCCTGGGCAGTCAGTTCCAACAACTGACAACTCCTTCCATAAAGAAATTTCCTCTAACATCCAATCTAAACCTCCCCTGGTGCAATTTGAGGCCATTTTCTCTTGTCCCATCACTTGTTACTTGGGAGAAGAGACTGACACATTCTTTCACGTAGTTGTAGAAAGCGGTAAGGTCTCCCAGGAGCCTTCTCAGATCCAGACTAAACAACCCCGGTTCCCTCAGCAGTTCCTTTTAAGACTTGCGCTCCAGACCATTCACCAGCTTTGTTGCCCTTCTCTGGACCCGCTCCAGCACCTCAATGTCTTTATTGTAGTGAGGGGCCGAGAACTGAGCACAGTGAGGCACGGCCTCACCAGTGCCGAGCACAGGTGGATGATTACTTCCCTAGCCCCACTGGCTATGCTATTTCCGATACAGTCCAGGTTGCTCTTGGCCACCTGGGCACAAGCTGGCTCATATTCAGTTGACTGTCAACCAACACTCCCAGGACCTTTTCTGCTGAGCAGCTTTCCAGCCACTCTTCCCAAAGCCTGTAGTATGGCATGGGGATTTTGTGACTCAGGTGTAGGACCCAGCACTGATCCTTGTTGAACCTCATACAACTGGCCTTGGCCCATTAATCTAGCCTGTCCAGATCCCCCTGCAGGGCCTTACTTTACTAAAGTCTAGGTAGACAACATCCACAGCCCTTCCCTTATCCACTAAGTGTGTCACCTTGTCATAGAAGATCAGGTTAGTCAAGTAGGACCTGCTTTTCATAAACCTATGCTGATTGGGCCTGATCACCCGGTAGTCCTGTCTGTGTTCTGGGATGGCACTCAGGACGATCCGCTCCATAACCTTCCCTGGCACGAGGTCAGGTTGCCAGGCCTGTAGTTCCCCAGATCCTCCATCCAGCTGTCTTATAGATGGTCATCCCATTTGCTAACTTCCAGTCAACTGGGACCTGCCAGGTTAGCCAGAACTGCTGAGAAATGACAGAAAATGGCTCAATGAGCACTTCCACCAGCTCCTTCAGAACCTCTGGGTGGATCCCACCTGGACCCATAGACATGTGCGTATCTAAGTGGTGTAGCAGGTTGTTGATCATCTCCCCTTGGATTACAGGGGCTTTGTTTGACTCCCCAGCCCTGTCTTCCAGCTCAGAGGTCTGAGTACCCAGAGAACAACTGGTCTTGCTATTAAAAGACTGGGGCATTAAGTACCTCATTCTTTGTCACTATGTTTCCTCCCACAACCAATAAACGATGGAGATTCTTCCACAGGTCATAAACTCTCCTTATCTACCCAAGTTCCAGCCAGAGTTCTGTTCAGCCAGCCTGGTTTCTTCCCCACCAGCTCAGCTTTTGGCACATGTGGATGTCCTGCTCCTGCAACTTAAAGATTTCCTTGTTGAAGAAGGCCCAGCCTTCCTGGACTCCTTTGTCCCTTCAGGATTGCTTCCCAAGGGACTGTCATCCAGCCTCCTATACAGGCCAAAGTCTGCCTTCCAGAAGCCCAAGGTGGCAGTTCTACTTACCCCTCTCCTTACTTCTCTATCATTCTGTGATTGCTGTGCCCAAGACAGGCTCCAACCACCACATCACCTACAAGTCCTTCTCTATTGAGGAACAACAGGTCCTGCAGGCACCTTCCCTAATTGTGCCACTCACCAGCTGTGCCAGGAAGTTACCTGCCACACATTCCAGGAACCTCCTAGGCTGTTTCCTCTCTGCTGTGTTGTATTTCCAGTGGACATCTGGTATGTTGAAGTCCCCCATGAGAACGAGAACTTTTCCCAGCTGCTTACAAAATACTTCAACTGCCTCTTCATCTTGGTTGGGTCGTCTGTAACAGACTCCCACCATGATGCCTGCCTTGTTGGCCTTTCCCCTGATTCTTAGCCATAAACACTCAACCCTATCAACATCATCATTAGGTCTAGACAGTCATAATACTCCCAAACATACAGGCTACCCCACCACCTCTTCTTCGTTTCCTATCTCTTCTGAAGGGTTTATAGCCATCCACTGCAGCACTCCAGTTGCGCAAGTCATCCCACTATGTTTCTGCGATGGCAGCTATCAACATATCAATGGTTCAGACACATACTGAGGAGATGCTGAAAGGTGCCTGCTCCCTCCTGCCAGCTCCGTACCTCACAGAGGAAGGTGAAGATTCCTTGATGTTCCTTGAGAAGCTTCGCAATGGTGAGGCTGCTTTGTTTGATCCCACCTAGCGGGTCAAAGAGGAGGTCACGGTTGAGGGTCCCCTTCCTCTCCTCCGTCCACACGTCGATCTCTTCCTGGTGGTACGCGAAGGTGCAGTTATCCCCGTACTTACAGTCCTGCTTGTTTAGCATATCTACAAAGCAACAAACAGCACACACCACCACACAGGGAGGGCGGCCCAGTCAGAAACTAAACTCTCTCTTGTCTCCTCCCACTGCCCACACCTCACAAGGAGCTGAAAGCAAGAAAACACAGAGTTAAAGAAAAAAAAAAGACATCTCCCCTAAGTTTGCCTATACCCAGGACATTCAGGAATGTTAATGCAAACTAATCAATGGTGACAATCTCAAGTAATGACACCTGCTGTGGAAACTGTCTCAAGATGGAGGCCTGCTTTAATGCAGTGCCTGGCCAGGGACAGACCACAGTTTAACCAACCCCTTTAAAAGCCAATTCAGATTACATTCTTGTAGCAGCCCATCACTGAGGAGCCATGTTACCTTGGCTCTTGCAATCTCCCTACTTCATTAGGTACTTTGTAAAGACACTGCTTTAGTGACCAATCTGGTTACACTGCCCGCCCATACAGAGTGATAGGCTGGAGCAAAGCAGCAAGCAGAGCAAACTTTTACCTAGGCAGAACCACAGCTCTGCCATGGTGCTGCTGGGTGGAGCAGGACTAATGCAGGCACATGTACAGGAGGCAGGTTCTCAGCAAAGCCCATATCAACAGTGCAGCTCTGACTGCCTGACTCTGCACAACACCTCACTATGCCTTTGCAACATTTCTGCTCCACCACTTTAAAAGTTGCTCATTTTCCACAGCATGGGAGCACATTGTACTCATTGTACTCAGCCTCTTGGTCCATGAGCTACTGAAGGGGCAGGAAGACCCCAAAGACAGCACATGATACCAACTGAAGTCCCCTCCCAACCTCCCCTGGCACATGCCAAACAATCCAACAATCCCTTCCCGGCCACTGAGAGCCCTATCCCCTCCAGATCACCTTTGCACAGGTAATAGGATCCTACAAAGTTTGTTTTGGTTGGGCGAGGACGGATCCTCTTCCAGGTCTTGTCTTCTGAGTTCTTCAGCCTGCCCAGCAGAATGTCCCGCTTGCACTTGTGCTCCAAGCCTTCTCGGTAGGTGTAATCACCAGCCTTGGGTCCTGCAGGACAGAACAACCCTATCAGCCCAGGCAAAGGCAAACCCTAGCCAGGGTCAGTGCTTTAGGTGGCAGGGCACACGCATCACCTGTTTTGGGGTAGCAGATATGACAGGCTTGTTTGAAGACGTGAGTAGATGCCAGAGGGTTCTTCACCAGCAGGGCTGTGTTGGGTATTACTGGTTCCGGCTGGGACAGCAAGTGCTCAGTGACCTTGGGCACAGCTGGGTGACTCACTCCACCAAGGGTGACCTGAGCAAAACCACACATACCTCTCTCTTTTCAGCTTTGCAACCACATGGAAGAAACTTCTCCAGCCCCTTGCCCCATGCCAGTCTCTCAAAAACCCTTCTTGTTTTCTCTCTTATGAAAATGTTTCCATCTGAAGTAGCATTTCCAAAAGAGCAGCATGGAACTCTTTCAGAGATGATAAACGGTGTGGTATGTTCACTTCAAAGACGGGCCTCTCGCTTTTGGTAAGGGACCTCAGTTTTCTATTGTGAGTCACAGAACAAAATATCCCACTCACTCCCTCTCATACCTTCCGTCACAACCAACTCCACATTGAAAGACTCTCAACTCTATCCCAAGCTAGGAAAAAGCCAAACCACTTATCAGTGAGTCTTCAGGGAGCAGATTAATTTGAGGACAGAGACTTTGCTTCACACATTGATGTTAACAGGACTAGCAGATCACAGGAAGTTACGAATATAATTCTTGTTCCAAGCTTGCCAACCATAGATATCCCTCCCCCTTTTCTCCAAGACTGGAGACATGGGACAGGGGCAGAAAAGTGTATGTGGAAGAGCCTCCTGACAGGCACAAAGAACCTCAGTAGCCTGAAGACAAAGTTGGCTTACCCTGCCTCATCCTTCAGTGTTATGTGGCTGCCAGATATAGTAGGGCACTGGCCTCCATGATCCCCTGTTGACCCTACAACCTAGGTCACACCATGTTTACCTTGGCAACACGCAAAGTGGCAGATAAAAGTGAAGACGGAACTAATGTCTTCCTACTGACTCTAGAGAAATCTTTACCTGCCTTGCCGTAACATGGGAGACAACGCTCACTGGGGCAGGTTAAGTGGAGGGGCCCAAATTACCTACATCACTCAAGTCACTACTACCTTGGCTCCAGAGCACCTTGGGACATCAGCACGAGGGAGCGGCTCACTCACCACGGGGGATGGTTTTTGGCTGCCAGGTGGGTGTCGCAGTTCCTGAGGACTAGTTTCTTCTGGGAAAAAGGGAGAAAGAGCTCCATAAAACAATCATTTCACTTTGAGAGGCAGTCTTGCTCACAAAAAGACCAAGAAAAGGCTTATTAAAGCCATCGGCTTTATTTCTTTTATAACATTTTAGTTGTTTTTTTTCCCTAAACAACCAGTATAAGTCTGAAAAACTCCAGGAAAGGCCTTCTTGTTCCTCAAACCCTACTGAACCCGATTATAGGCTGCTGAGCACTGGCATTCCCAATGTTGCAACTCCAAGGTAGCCCTGTGCTGAGGTAAATCTGAATATTGAAGTGCTGACTGGCCAATACCTACTCTTCTCAAAATACTTCTGCCGACAACAGCCTGCCTTCCCTCTTGGGACAGGAGGGGACAGACATTTTTTGGCCACAGCCCTCCAAAACTTTGCTCCCTGTGGCGTAAGAGTACAGTGCTACAAGCAACAGGACACTCACTGCCCTGAAAAAAAAGATGTGAAACACCCACCTTAGCCTCTGTCATTCTGCCCAGTGCTACAAGGTCCCGTATCATCTAGAACAGTCACCCAGAGTTTGCTCATTTGGGCAAAATGTCAAAGAGTTGTTGGAGGAATCATGTTATAGCCTAGCAAACTGTACCAAGTGAGGTGTCCTGGACTCCAAGTTGTTTAAACCTCATCACTCATCATTATGCACCTTTGTGTTCCTTTCTCCTCTTGAGATTTCACACCATGCACATGCTGTTTATCTGGGAGTACACACCTATAGCCTTTCTCTTTACTCCTGAACTAGACATACTCAGTTTCTCTGTCCAAGACAACTTCCTGCCTTACATTTACACTCCTGTTCTGCAGCACCAGCAGACAAAGCTATAGACAGGTACCCTCAGCACTGAAGGAAATAATTTTGCCACGCATTCACAGCTAAAGCAGCACAAAACCCCATCGGTCCTGGGCTTACCAATGGCAAAGGAATCCAAGGCATCCAGTGACCCTCTGCTTGTCCCAAAGGAGTCTAGGGCATCAAGGCGTGAGTCTGTGTAGGGGAGCAGATCCAGGGAATCCAGCGAATCTAAGGTGGAGCCGCCACTTCCTCCTGGTGGGGCCTCGAAGGCATCCAGGACAGAGGAGGAGGAAAGCTGCTTAGTGGGATCCATCACCAGCCCGAAGGAGGCAGGTGGCAGTGGGGTGGAGACAGGAATGCTGGCTGTCACAACTGGGGGCAACAGCGGAGTTCCTCCCGGAAACACAGGGATCAGCTGGGGCATCTCTGTTGGCAGGTTGGTAGGAATGGTGCCCTGGACCAGAGACTTTGGAGAATCAGGAAAGGAGAGGATAAACAGAAATTAGGAATAAGGAGCAGAGAATGAGTGAATACAGACAGCAACAGGCTCCCACTCAAGTGCATGAAACAAAAGGACACCCAGCAGCTCCCCACAGACCTTCCAATCTACACCGCACATGGACTGGACCGAGGTCCTTGTGGAGGTGTTGTGCTACCTGAGCTCATCAGTCTGCAAGGCAGAGCCATGCTGGGCACATAAACCAGCTCAGGTCAAGAAACAGTGCAGCTGAGCACACACAGTGATGAGGTCAAGTTGACAATCACTACTCATGGCGCCTCTCATCTGAGCTTTTCGGCTCAAGAGGTGTCCTGCATGAATATGAGTATCTTGCTTCCAGACTCAAGCTCACTCACGTAACATCAGTAACACCAGCAAAAAAATCCAACGCAAGTATGAATACAGATTATCTCTACAGCTCCCAGACATGTTCAAATATCTGAATGCAGCCTGCACAAAATACAAGGACATTAGAGCATGCCCACTGTATAAAATACATCCATCATTCCTGCTTTAGCACACTCATTTCTACGCTCTGGCCTGCTTCAACTCCATGGCCACCAGAGTCCAGGGGAGAGGTGATGGTGTGGGACAGCTATCTTGGGTTCCTTTTGAGGGACAGGTCCATGATGTTGCACACAGCAAAGCAGGCTTAAAGGCAGGCTCTTTAGATACCCCCAAGCCAGTTACAGAA
This sequence comes from Loriculus beryllinus, assembly GCA_039877255.1. Classification (NCBI taxonomy): domain Eukaryota; kingdom Metazoa; phylum Chordata; class Aves; order Psittaciformes; family Psittacidae; genus Loriculus; species Loriculus beryllinus. The sequence continues at coordinate 18,906 of JBCJKH010001028.1, forward strand.
GTAAAAGAAGGAATGAATAAGTTTTCCAGAGGAAGAGCAAGGAGGAAAGAGTGATAGAAAGAGAGAGAACAGCAGCACACATATGCACATGCCCCAAGGACCTATCTGGAACGAGTGAGAAGCAGGGGACCCACACATCACCCACTCTTACTAGAGGGTATGGTGACCCTTCGGCGAGGGAGTCCAGGAGGGAGTCCAGTTCTTCCCCAATGATGTCCCCATCTGTGAAGTCCTCCACGCTCTCAGGCGCTGGCAAGGACATGCAGTCTGGAGATGGGAGCAGGCTGGCAGCAGGGAGCGAGGTAGGCAAGCCCTTTGCATCTGAGTCAGAGGGCAAAGAGGCCAGCCCCTCACTCACAGGGATGGAGGTGGCCATAGGAGCTGGGAGGCACTGCAGGTCCATAGAGCAGTCTATGATGAGGGAGAAACAGAACCAGTCATCCAGGAGAGCCTCTTGCAGGGGGCAAACAGAGCACAGCCTGACAACAATAATACTGTTCAACTCCCTCGAATCACAAAAACCAAGTATGACAATTTTCTGAGAGGAGAGGCTCTAGTCTGAAGAGTTCTTGCCCTTTCATTTTTGTTCCCAGTCTCTCATAGCTCACTGACAGTTGAAACACACTCTAAGGGGTAGTGCCCAGACTGACTATCAGGATTTGGCAAACATGAACATAAGCATGTACAGTATCTAGGAAAAACACAAAACCTGCGGTTGAGCAGCTACTGAGTTCACTGGGTCTGGGACTAAAGGCCAGGGGCACATAATCCAATTTCTCTACAACCCACCACCTGGTGGTTTCTTTAATGTTCCTCACTAATGGATTTGGCAGAGATCACTGCCTTCTCTACCCCTTGAAGCTTCGCTACCCCAGTTGAAAGCTTGCTTACTCGTTCCCTCTCTAAAACCTCAGCCATCCCAAATGGCAAAAGATAAAAACCACAGAGTCTTGCTGGGAAGGAGTCAGAGATCAGGTGCTCAGAGCAGGTTGTGCTAACACCCATCAGACTCACTCAGCTGTCTTTACCCAAGTAAATTCCCTGCACAAGTGCTTCCTGATGTCCGCAGGTGGGAGGGTGCTGCCCACACTCCCTCTCAACACCTCAGCAACATCATCCTGGGAACTTGTGTGAGCCAGGGTCAGGGCAGGAGAGAGGCAGTGATTTTCCCTAAGGCTTCCTTACCTCTCCAATACATTACTGAAATGGTAAGATGTTCCCACCATGCAATATAAACCTCTGTTAACGGAAGTTAAGGTTACAAACACATATTCTCCATAGAAGAGCATTTTATTCTCAAAAAAAAAAAAAAAGGTTAAAAAAACAAAAGAAGTTCAAATGTTAGAAATTTGGAAAATGCAGCGTTACACTTGCAGCTCTCAAACCAAGCACCCAAACTACCTTAATTCTGCCCCTGTGCAGATGTCCTGGAATAAAAGAATAGAAGTAAGACAAAGATGCTGCTTTCTCAATCCACACAGCAGTGTCTGCACCATAGCTATGATGGTCTAAGGCTGTAAGCAAGGCAAAGTTTGGAAGGAGAGACAATAGATTTTATTAGAAAGACTGATAAGAATGGGAAAGAAACTAGACAAGCTTCCAAGACACAAATCCTAATCCAGTGAGAAATGCTGCATCCTATCTATACAAGATCTGCTCACTCAGCCCCTACAAGAACTGAGCCATCCCTTTCTAACTGGAACTGGGTGAGTGAGCTGTGTTGCTGTCCTCTGCACTGCATGTTCACTGACTGCAGACTGTGTTGGTGACCTTCTTAGCTCAGAGGACGAGCAGTTCCTGCAAGCCCCCAAGTCCTGAACAGAACAACAGCAGAGACAACACACACATGCAGGCCCCCTTACCTCTAACCCCACCAGGAACACACTACCACTCCCTGCCACCTTTCCTCTGGCTTTTGTTGTGAGTGGTCCACATGGATGAACCACAGCCAAGGTCACTATGCAAGGCACTGGAGGCAGAGCCATGACAAAAGACAGGGAAAGCAGGGGGAAGCAGCAAGGGATAGACACAGGGCCCTCCCCACCACCTCATGCATGCAACCAAAGGAAAGTGCATGTTGTACCTTATGGGATCCAACACAGGTTTTCAGTGCTGCAGCTGGAAACATTCCCCACAGGCAGCAGCAGCTCAAAGGAAGCCTGTAAACGTCCTTAGTTTTGCAGCTGCCCCTTAGATCAAGCTCAGCTCCAACCCCAAGCCCCCTTTGTGTTCACTTCTCTCAGCTCACCTCCCTTTGTGCTCAGGAGCCAACCATTGAGCTTTCCTTGGTGATGGCCTCATCACTGGTAGCCCAGCTGGATTTCCCTCAGTACAAAGGGACAGCTTGTGCCTTCCCATTTTTCAGATGTTTAAATCTGGAGTATTGTCAAGATCCCTCCAAGGGCAAACAAGAAGTTCGGAACACACTAGAAAGGACAGAGACATGTGCAGGGGGGGAGCAAAAGGGTTCACAATGACAGGGCCCTAAGGGATCCAGAAGTTCAGACCTTCTTTGAAGAATAACAGAGGCCCTCCAGTTCCACTCAGACTGAGGAGCAGAGGAAAGAGGCCCTCACACACACTAAAGAGGCCCAAAATTCTGAAAAAGCTGAATGCACAACAAAAAAAGTCAAAGAATGATATGAGACCCATACACACAGCTCAGTGCATGAGAAGGGCAAGAATATCAAGGACCACCACGTTCCACTACTTCTGAGGGGCAGAGGCTCCCCTCTCCTTGACCACAAACACTGTCATTCCTTCAGTCACTTCCACCCATCCCCAATTTTTTTGCCTCTCCCTCCTTTCCCATTCCTGCTTTCCTCAGGATACCTCATCTGCTGACCTTACTCGCCAGCCACCACACCCACATCTCATGTATTCTCCTTCCAGAAAGCTCATGCACCTCGTGCATTCACCTAAGGTTTGCTCCATCTTAAAAAAACACACCAGCCTTCTTTGATGAGCAGATCACAAACACTAGATATCTGCCACTGCCGTAACACTAAGCCCCATGTATTATTATAAGCTCCATGAGAGTCTTGTCCATCTGCTCCTCCATCTCTCATTCCATGCCCCCCACTTGGTAGCTTCTCTGGCCATACACCTGCTTGTCCAAGAGGGACAAGTACAGTACTTTTAAAAGCCCTGTTTCTAGCTCTGCTTCCCAAACCAGCAGTGGTTCCCTAAGTGCATTATCTGGCCAAAGGCCATCTGAGCCATGACCTGTGCAGGGCCGAGCTGACTTAATCAGATGACTTCAAACAAAGCATGGGGGACAGGGCTTCAGGAGTCTGCATCTTAAAAACAAATCTCCAAACCAACAATAAAAAGCCCTTGCTAAAAAAGCTTCGCATATGAAACTCTTAAGGTACTCAGCATGCACAGCCCTCCTGGTGGCACACTGCTCTCAGGGCAATGGAATACCATCTAATTTCAGTGCTTTTGAAAAGATTTCCCAGCAGCAAAGGTTCTCTCTGCCTGAACAAAGGTGGTATGTTGCTCTTACACCAAATCCTGATTACATAAAGAGCTTACTGGATGCAGTCTCTCTTAACTCTGCAGTAGGAGTCCAGTTCACTTTAGCACTACAAGATAATGTGAAAAACTCTCCCTAATCCACCGAACTGGGACTCATGACTGCACGTAGCATTTAGTTACTGAGCTGATATTCAACAGAGAACTAACACGTTTTCCAAAGCACCCTAATAATGAAATTATTTTCGTTCTCTAAGAGCAATTGCTACTTGCAGTGATAAGTCTTCACACTTACCTTTACACAGAGCTCTTTCAAAGGAACGAAGACTGATGTGCTCAGAGGCACAAGTTCAATGCTCCAGCACACAAAAAAGAGCAAAGCACATAAGAAGCCTTTCTACAGGGGCAGAGTTAAGGTCACTTGTTTCCCAGCATGAGGAAAGCAAGCCTGCAGCCCTCCTTCTCCTTCTGAGTGCCTAACTTCGAACACAGCTCTTCTTGGGTCCCTTCAAACTCCCTTGGTTTTCCTCCACCTCAGCATCTTGGAGGACCATTTGTGCTCAGAGCACTGACAGCTGCCTACAACCTTAACTTCACTTTATCTGGACTGTTTTGCCTAGAAGCAGACTTCCAGGAGCTTTGCCAAGCCCAGCTTTTAGAAAGGACAACTGGAGAGAGCTGTGTGCCTCAGCAGACTTTTTTAATTCCCAGATGTGTCTCTCACTGGGCCCTGGACAAAAAGCTTTTCTGCAGGAAAACCACTCCTGCTTCCTACTACCTTTCCCTCCTCCTAGTTACTAGAGCCAGGAGCACACAGAAGAGACACAAACAATGACAATGAACCCCTCAGGCCTGCCAGCCTGGTGAGGTACCTTACCAAAGCCACGAAAATCAGAGAGAGACGTCTTTACCTGTTTCAATGTCATCTATTGAACCCAATCCATTAGAAGTGGTCTGCAAAAAGGGTGTAGAAAAGGAGAGAGAAAAATATTACCAGATATTCATCTTTAAAAAGACATTCACAGTTCACAGATGAGATTCTTTACTACTCCTAAAAGCACATGGCCCCTTCTTTTCATTTATGGCCTCTTTCAGTGCAAGAGCATTAAACCCAACGAACTTTAAGAGGCCATTAATCCTAGGGCCCTATTTATTTCTACCTCCAGCAGTGGACAAACCCTGCTGCTGCAAAGCAATACCAGCCCTGCACGATATCCAACCATGTGAGCAAATCTGTACACAGAATAAGGTTTTTCATGTGTGGATGAGAACGCTGTGCCCCCAGTCCCAGGACACATCAACCAGTCAGCCCCACGCTGCGTAAGATCTGATAACCTGATCTTACACAACGTTCCTTTTCTCAGTTCGCGTATTTTGCAATTTAACTGTTTGCAATTTATAGCAAACTCAAAACAGGAAAAGGTTTCTGCCAAGACAACTGCTGACTCGGAGGAGCTCCAGGCAAGGAATAAAATGAGTCCATATTTTATAGAAACATAAACAGAGGTAAGTATGCGTGCCTTCAATTTAAGCTTAAAAGACACAAGTACAACATTAATCTTGAGATGCTGCATCCACTGCAATAGTTTTTGCAACTTCTAGTTTCTGCACTGTTTTCATTTATTGCAAAAGGGAATATTTGCAAATTAAAAGGTTGGCTCAGCTATTAAAGAAAGCTGAGTGTCTTTCCTAGAAAGATGTGAAGGCAAGCCGTGAATGGTGGGAGCTAAGCTAATTCTTCAGTATCCCATCTTGTAAAAACTGACAATTTTTACAGTTCTATAGTTTGTTTACTTGAAAGAGTAGTGTGAAGTACAACACAAAGAATACATAAACTGTGCATGCACCTTGGCTTGGTACATGGCACAATTTCATTTTGTATGTTTTTTCAGCACTTGCACTTTCTGACTCACACTTAGCATTGCCCTAACTATGTAAAAACTTGAAAACTTGTCTAAAATGCAAGAGAAAGCAAACCTTCACAATAACTAAGGAGAATACCATTTTCAGCAACATAATTACCAACATAAGCAATGTTGCCAAGAGAAGTACTTTCAAAGAAATCAATTTCCTTGGCAATATTCCTTTAAAGCGGAACACACTAATTAACGCATCTAAATCCTAAACGACAGTTCTAAATTTGGAGGTAAAACAAACCTGTGAAGCATTCTAGTAACAGTGACATGAACAGTGACAACCACACAGTGCAAACTCTACCTGGTTTGATAAATTGATTGATGTGCCATTACTGAGTAACGAGAACGTTTCCAATTCCTGCTGCAAGGAAGAGAGAGATCTTAGAATAGAGACAGCCTGTGAATGCTCATAAACGAGGTAAAGTTGGGTTACAACAAGGCTTCCTTCCACGCATGTCCACAAATAACAGCCACCCCAAAAGGCATACCACTGTGACACAATGGTACAGTTTTCTGAACACTGAAAGGGCCATATATCAGTTCTGGACACCTCAGTGCAAAATACCCAACATCCAATACACAATCAGAAAGCAAAACAACTTCCCTGAGAAACTGAAGTTTATCTCTTTTTACCAAGAAATTACTACTTTGGGAAGGTATTACAGCACTGGAATGAAAGCTGGAAGTCAAAACAAGAGATAACAAGGTGTCATCAAAATACCAATCACTACATTTCAAATAACAAAAAAACATTTTGGAGTTTTTAATTTTTGTTTTTCTAACATACAGATGGTTTAAGCCCATCACAACTGAGTAACATGACAGCAGCGAAAAGGTAGCAAGGCCAACACAGTGAGCAGCTACAAAATGTATTACTGCATAAAACTTCCCTTTCTTTGAGACAGAATCATTTTGGAGTGTGAGAGCTGCTACAATGGCAAGGAGTTTTTGGGGGTTGGTGAACCACAGGTGTAGGTGGTCAGGGAGAGAAATAAGATGCTACAGCCAAATTTACTCCAAAAGCTCTCTGCATACTGGATGCCCAAGTGATTGGTCACTTCATAACATACTGCAAAGGTGCCCTTCTTGAGATGGAACATGCTGCCTGTTTAGCACACCACTGCGTATGTGGCTGAGGATGCAAATGCAAACACAAATGTAAGCCTCGACTACTATTTAACGTTACCTACTCCTGAAAACGTATCCTGGGATTTTACAAGACCAAGGTAGCTTTGGCCAAGAGTGGATATCCAAGAGGCCTAACGCCCTCTAGCTCCATCCCAGGGTATTCACTTAAACACCAACAGCACTCCAGTTACAGCAGCAGCACTTTCTTGTAGAGCCAAGTTACAGATCCAGCCACTGGCGTAAATTAATTGGCCCCACGACTCGGTATTTGCTGCCTTCTTTCCTAGCATCTGACCAGAGGTGTACCTGGTCTCCCAAAGCAGAGGCCTTTCGCCCACCACAAAAATAGTTTATGCCTAGATTTGGGGCAGGAACCCTTCATAACCCATGGCACTACAACGCAGCAGAGGCTCCCACCCTTCTCATCCCATAACAGAGAAAGGACTGTGATGCAAAACCTCCTTTGGGCTCAGGCTATATGTCCCTCTCCTCCAAAAAAACACAGGCTTCCAGTGCACCAGAGGCCTCTCCTGCAGCACCAGCCCAGCTCTGTCTGGTTTAGCTAGGAACTCAGGGAACATCCTGGCAGTAGACAGAAATGGGGTTAGAAATGGATCAAGGCAAAGTGCGTCGGAGGGTCAGGACAAGTAAGGTAGCCAGCAGCTTGCTAGAGCGACTGCACAGTCCTCTGTAACTGCAGAGCAGTACCTACCACATTTCCAAAAGAAGATATGAAAAAGCCAAAGAATAGCCTATAAGAAAAAAGAAGTCATACCTGAGGTCTTTTGTATGCTTTGCGAACTCTCAGTCCCAGCTTCTGGGCAAGCTCCTGCCCCAGTTGCGTGACGCTTTCATCCTGGGGACAAAACCATTGGCAGGACACTTTCAGTTTTGCCTCTGTGGCACCCACAATGAAATAAACAGGAACACAGTTACGCACACTGGGCTGCACCAGGAAGCCTCACTTACAGGCAGAAGCAGGTAGATAATTGCAAGAGTAGCCCTAGGAGAGTTAAATGCAGACCTAAAGAGCTTTTGTCATTCAGTCCCACTAAGTATTTGAGGTTGCACCAGGAGCTCTCCCAACACTCTTTCAATGCTGCAGAAAATCAGAATCAAGTGTCTGCTTCCAAGAAAGCACCCACCCTCCACAAACAGGGCTCTTGAGTCTTGCTGGCAAGACAGATGGAGGGGCTGCCATGGCTGGCTGCTGGGGGCTGATACAACTTCCACAAGGTCCCCATGTCTGGGAAGGAGCCTGCATGCATTCCCTCTCTGCCAGCCAGAGTTAACAATCAGTTTTGATATGGAGACAGTATTCACTAGCCTGTTCTGCTTGTTTGTTTGTTTGTTTTTAAAGCTGAAATCAAATCTCAGTTTCCAACTTATTAGCTGCAAGGCATTTTCACTGGCTCTGGCTCTGGTTAAATTGCCTCAACAGATCCTTCTGCTTTCCTTATCATGTGCCATTTACCATCCTCCCTGCTCACTGCCCATGCCCACTCACACATCACCGTGGGCTTTAAACAAAGTTCTAGGCCATGCGCCATTCTCCTTTTCCATCCTCTCCACTTCTGTTTGGATTAACAACCTGCTATAACCTTCTTATTTACCACCAACTCTTTCCTTCTGCTTTCTCTCTCTCCTTCTTTACAAAAATGCTAGAGTACTTTAACAATTTCTTTAAAGCAGAAAAATATATCTGCCCAACATCTTCTGATATCCCTCTCCTTCATGTCCCAATATCTGCTACATTGAAACTTGTTCTCTCTACTTGCTATGCTGGTCCTTCCAACCTCCTTCTCCCTGCAGGTTCATCCTCTGCCTTTCAACCCCTCACTAGCCTCTGGTTCTTCTAGCCCACAGTATCAGTAACCTTTCGCTTCAATTTTGAGTGCCACTTTCTGCCTGTACTTGCTCCCCCACACCCTCAACATTGGTCTTGTCACCATCTTCTCTGAACTCACTGAAGACAAAATCTTGTCCATCTCTTCTCCTCTCCCCATGTGACGCCCCTTCAGCATTGGACCACCTTCTGAAACTGTCCTCGCACCCTCCAGACTTCTTGGTCAAACCTCATGGTCACTCTTTCTTCCACCTCTCAGATCTTTCTAACACCAATCACGCTTTCATTGCTCTGTTTGCCTTTGGTGCTTCTGCCTTTCCAAACACTCTCAGGTGTCTTCTGAAGTCAGCCATTTTCTTGCCCCCTGTGAAAAACTCGCCAGAATGACCTCTGATGTAATTTCTTTAAATTGATCTCATACTCATGCCTACCGGGCTTACCCTATCCAACTCCAGATGCTAACATAACTCTGAAATGTCTTCTCAGATGCCCGGAGAAGATTAAGAATGTATTTCTTTCTAGACTGCCTCCACTTCCCTTCCCAAAAACACATGCTTAATCACTGTCCTTTTTGTCAGGAGGCCTGAGGTCTGGGGAGGGGGTTTATTTGTCCTTTGCCATCCCCAAGATCTTCCTTTAGCTTTCCCCTCCCTCAGACAAATGCCACCCTCAGGCGCTTACTACGTCCCACCTAAATGAGGGGATGCTCAACAAGGGCGGGCAATATGCTCTCCTCTAACACCCTAAAAAATAACGTGCCATGCCAAAGAAAGCATACTACCAAGGAGTATCAACTTCACCACACTGAAAGCCTCTGGAAACTAAGTTACCTCTGCTAGACAGTGAGTCAACTGAGTGGCAAGTCCTTTATCACCTGAAGTTTTAATACCTGAAGTTTTAAGTGGTTCAATTGCAATGTGAAATATAGCCAGACATGGCTTTACATGAACACATGTATTAGATGGTTTTGTTTTCAAAAGGGTTTGTTTTTTAAAAAAAAAAACAAAAACAAACAATTTTTTGGAATTCTCTTAACATGACACCTTTAACAAGTTTTGGTCACCCTATTCTGACAAGTCAAAGAAACCAGAATTTACAAGCTTTACAAAAAGAATAACTAGCTGCTAACAAAGCTTCCAAAGACTGCTTCTGTAACACCAATAATAAAGGCAAATTAACTTCTCCTGCTGAAGTAGACGTATTTTTCTTGTATTACTGTGACTGATCAGAACCAAATTTAGCAAAGGCAACCAGTGCTCATAAGAATCTATCTAATCATAATCTGTTTTCCTGCTCAACACTTGGCTTAAAAGGACATACAATAAAAGCATTGTCAGGAAAATATCTACAGCCTCATATATGCAGATAGTCCCCTCTGAATGCAAAAATTTACACACCTGTGAGTACAAAAATAAATATGACATGTGATGTCAAGGACACCTTTGCATGTCCCTCAGAAATTAAAAGCTTTATCAGCTTGCCTTAGCAATCAGCAAGTAAAATGTGAGACATTTTTATGTAAAACATCAGAAGTACGCATGTTTGCCTTCCAGTGCTCCAGTTCTCATTTGTCCCAAGCTCCTAGTCATTCCCATTAGGCATATAAACCCAGCTAATTAAAATATTTTCATGGCCTTAGCTCACATTTTATTAGCATAGGGTTTTGCTCTTCACAAATAGGCCACCAAACCTGTTGTTTATCTCTGGTTGGCACTATCCGTACAGGGTGACTTGGACTGAAGAAACATGGGAGGTCAAACATCTTCTTCAAGTCAGAGAGACAAAATTTCTAGGTATCCCATGTTCCCAGGAACAGCCAAGCTTCCTTTTTCACTATCCTCTGGCCTCATTCTAAGCATGTTATGGAGGAGGAAGGTGGTGAGCCACAGAAAGCAAGATGAGTTGTATGTCAAAAACTTACATGTGGGAGGGACAGCAGGCATCGGCTATTGCACTCATACGCTTCTTTGTGTCTTCCAAGTTCATTTAAGGAGCGCGCTTTCCGGAAGAGTGCTCGGATGTTCTCCTTGTCAAGACTTAAAGCCTTCTCACTGTCTTCCAGTGCCTTCTCATACAAGCCCTGTATGGAAGAGACCACCTTGAATCAGTTGAGGCACAGCAGACTAACCCCTCCTTCTGTGTGAATGCTAACGTTTTATCTCTCAGCAGGAAACAGGAATATAAAAGGCAGTTGGAAAGAGATGTATTACCTCATACAAGACCAGAATACAAATACACAAAACCTTTGTTAAGTCATGCAAGACTGAAAACACTTCAAAGTCTGTAAATGCCAGAATTGAGGCTGCTTGAGCAACCTTATCGTCTCCCCCTCTACCTTAGGCATGTCACATTTGACAGTCTTTAATTATGTGACTGCTTGTTAATCTTCTTTTCATGGGACTCAGCCTCATTACGAACAGGATGGACCTGCTCTGGGATTGTGCATAAAGGAAAGCTGTTATATTCCTTAGGAAAATGGAAGCACACAGCCGTTTATAGCCTAAGTATTTCAGAATGCTTCTCCATGTGTGTGCCAAAAGTTCCAGCAAGACCCACAGCCTTCTCACCATCTTCTAGTGTTCACTTGAGGAGGCAGGAGCCTTCAGAGCAATGTTCAAACAGTATTCCAGAGAAATACTCAGGCAGTGCTGGAAGGCACTGGATCATACTAACTCATCACCAACAAGGACCAATACCTTAGGCCTAGCCCCCTCTCCTTCACATCCTTCCTCAGGTCTCATAAGACACAGTGCAATACTGGGAAGATTGTGTGTCATCATTTTCTCTAGTGCTGGAACATGGAGCAGACAAAACCAGTTGAAACACCTCTTGACATCTTTTCCAATTGCATGGCAATGCAATCACAACATCCTCCCTGCCCTGTTTTGGGAAGGCACTCACCATGGCAAAGTAGCAGGCAGCTCGGTTGACATGCAGCTTGCACAGGAGCTCTTTTGGGATGGTCACCTCGTCAGAGGCTGCATAATCCGCCACAGTCAGACCTTCTACATACTGCACAAGCGAAAGCTTGAAATCCTTCTCTTTAAACAAATCATTGCCTTCTGCAAACAGGTTTCTCACTAGCTTCTGCAAAAAGGCCTGGGCAGCAGGGAGAGAGCAAACAGACTGAAGTGGAGTGGCTATTCTGAGACAGGAGAGGCTTCCTAACTTCCCATTCTTTTCCATATGTTTTAGCAAACTTCCTTTCCACTAAGATTATCCTGCCTCCCCACCCTCCTCTAAAACATCAGTCTCCTGGTTAGAGGATAACAATGCAGTCAAATCTTCTTTTTTCTTGAATATTCAAATGTTTTCTCCTTTTCCTGACAGTCGTCATTGTCAGAATCTTAGAACTTTACGTTACAGACAAATTGTGACAGACTATTCCACGCTCTCCACTTTTGGCATGTAAACTAATAGCTGTGCAATAGAACAAATCTTGCTAACCAGTGGGTTCCCAACTTCAGAAAACAAGTTCTTCATTACCTCATAATCTTCTTGGCTTAGGGGTAATGTGGACCTGAAAAAGAAAGAAAATGCTCATAAAACATGCATCCATGCAAACAAGGGCTTTTGTCTGGTGATGAAATCATCTTTCTGGTCCTGTGCTGTTGACCTCAGTGAGGTACTGAACATTTTATCACTTCAAAGACAGCTGGAGCAAAGAGAACACTATTAGGGAGCATTATGCTTGGTGATGGCCACAGTAGTGTCAAGAGATGGTCAGGTCCCAAAGGGTTTTGGGACTAGAGGAATCATATTCTCAGCTATTTCCTGTACACACATGATCATCTGTAATGTGCCTTCAGAGAGACAACTGAAAAAAAAACATCTTTGAGAAAGTCCCATGAGAGACTGTCGTGAAGAATACAAGAGCATTTTAAGTACATCTGGCTCTAATGAGAGACACCAGACTGCCACTCCAGGACCTCCTCAAATACTCTGTGAGACTAAAGACATACAGTGACAAATGCAATCACTTTCCTCCACGTTAACTTAGCCACATACCTTTAGGTTTACACCACAAAAAGAGGGAGAAAGCAATGCAGGTCTGGGAGGCCACTTAACTCCAGCTGTCTTAGCCAAGGCTGTGAGGCTATGCCACAGAACTGGCAGTGCTGTGTGGATAACACCTACTCCACAACAACACTGAGACTCAGAAGAAAGGACCATTCTTCAAATCAGACCAGACAAGTCATCCAGGCTTGGTCCACATATAGTGGACCTCCTTCAAGGAGAAATCCTTCACACCTTTCATAGCCCTCCTCACTTTTGAAATATATCTCATCTAATCATCATCTACTCCTTAAAATTAAGTATAGGAAATGCCATGGCTTTGCAAGAAACATTCATGCTGCTCATTAAATTGGACTACCTCTTCCACATCAAAACAAACCAACAAATGACACTGCCCCTGGTTCAGAGTTCAAGACACACTCCAGAAGCACGAGCAATACCCTGTATTTCTGAATTATCGTCTTTCTAGGAATATTGAGCATAACGTTTTTATAAATGTTACCAACATAAACCTCGCAAATGCCTCTCTGAAACTGGGTTGTCAGTCCCATTCAGTCTCAGACTGGGAGAAAATATCATTGCCATGCTACAGGATATAAATGTGTAACATGGAAGATTTGGCGCTTTTTTTTTCCTATTGCAGAGGTACAGATTTCAGCTACAAACACTGCAGACTCAAAGCAGACCTTAAAAAAGATCCCAAACCGATCTGATTACAATCTTGTGCTGTTACTCACAATGCAACCTGGGCCCAAGTCTGAGGCCTTTGCAAACTCAAATACTGGAGGGAGAAAAACCTATTGTACTTTATAAGGAAGTACTTGGACTTACAACTATGACTTAAGCAATCACTTCAAGCTTTAGAAGGCCACATGATATTCACAGAAGACTGACCTGAGCACCTACCAGGCTGGCAACTGTAAAAGAGCCCAGGTCATCTATTTCTCCTATAGGCACCTTATGGGATACCTGGCAAGTCATTTACCTTGTTTTCCCCACCTACAAAATAGAGACAATGTCTCCCTTCCCAAGAAAGGTGGGATGACCTTGTTGAAAGAGCGCTTTGAGATCTTCACGCTGAAGATGAAGTAGAAGGTCCGAGTACTATTGGTGCTATGCTGACTATAAGGATCATCCTGGAACTGCAGTGAAGAGCAAAACCAAAAGAAATTAAAATGACAGAATTTCAAGTTTAGAGAGCTGGCAGGACAAGAAACACCCTAAAAAATGACAGTGAAAATCCTTAGGAAAAATATCTCTTTCCTATTCAGCAGACTCAAAACCAGTGAATAGGACACACTCACTTCCTGAAATCCTTGGTACAAAGATAACTGCTTGCAAAGCCACAAGAAACAATGAGGTTGTCCACTTACTGAATGAACTGAAGTCCTTTCTCTATTTCTTGTTTCCTCTTCTGTCTCTCCATTATACTTGCTGCAGAGGAAGAAGAAAAAGAAACAACACAAAATGAGTCATTTTAGGTCTTGCTGGCAATTAAGCAGCACAGCATTTTGTGTGTGCCTGAATTTACTACTAACAAAATGTTCCAGACCAGATGCTCTGAACACCGAAGTCCATGATTTATCCACACTGCAGATACAGAACAGCAAGCAGCTCAGTACCAAGTGTCTGCTTTTTCTCACATGCCACCACGAAGATACATGGGCAAAGAGGAATTACTTCAGATTGAGCTCTCTACTTAGGCTGTCAGTAAACAAAGCAACGTGAACCAACTGTTATCATGGCTGCCTTCTAGGAAAAGGGAAAGAAAAAAAGTCAACGCTTCCTCTGCACTGGCAGGCATTTCAGGAATTTGTGCTAGGCCTCTCCCATGATAAGGAATTCTGACCACTATTTATCTGGGCCAGATTTAAACTGGTTTACTGCAAGACATATGAAACAAGTCATCTATATACTGTATACAGAGGCATATCACAAAGAAACATGTGAAGGAAGGAGATGGAATTGCTTGCTGTGGGACACGTAAAAGGGCAGCCATGAATCTATGCAATGGGAATTCCATGATGAAAATCAGCAGGCAAGAGCAGCACAGACTTGGGAATGCTCATACACAGAGGGAACAGAGCCCCATCCCACAAACTGGAGTGGGCAGTGCCTGAGGATGGCTCAAGAGAGTTATCCTCACTTAGCCAAGGACACAAATGGGCATAGTAACTTGTCTGTGTTTGACCAAATCCAGACTGGCTCTCTGTATGCACAGACAAATAAGTAGAATGATGGAGCCATTCTGGAATAATATCCCTTTTCTCAACTAAAATGGGTTTGCATTATACCATTAGATACATGAGCTTCATCCCCTGCAGTATGGAAGCACATCTTGAAATGGCTCCCCCAGACATGTCCCCAAGGTCTCCCACACAAGAAAAGGATAAAGAAGGGTAAATGGCATGGCACTTTGCGGCAAAATACAGTTGCTGGCAACAGCAGATTTCCCAGTCTTGTCATCAACCAGCTGTGATGACAAACAATGCTCAGCATTTGAGGGATGGTAACTTGTGGGCAAAGGTAGCAAGCACAGAAACACTGAGATGAGATGGAGCTAATAACACTGTCTGTGCCTTCCCAGCCTGGGACCACCTCTGAAGAGACCATGAGAAAACCAAAAGTAATTTCTCTAACTCTACACTACAACAGCTTTGAGAGCATTATGGCCTGGCTCCTTTTTACATTAAGACCATCCCTGTCACTTTAAAGTATCTTACAATATTTACGGCACATTCAGTCTGGAACAGGGTGAAGGGACCTTTAAAGTACATGAAAATCAATCCTGACAACTCAGCAAGCCCCTATTGATTGTGTTCTGTGCCATGCAAAATGCAGAATTGATACCTGCTCTTTAGCAAGGAGAGTTGGGGGAAGGGGAAAAATCAGGAGCAAGCAAAAGACCAGAAAGAAGTGGTAGCACAATGAAGTGATAGCTTGAAAGTGACACTGCCGTTTGTAAGTCATCAGACATTAAATCTGAGAGCAATCTGGTCCAAGCAGCAGGCAGAACATTTTAAGCAGCTGCATTTGGAACAGGATGGGCAGTGCAGCAAGAAAGGGAAAGCCAACAGACAAGGTGAGTGATGATCAGCACCTCTACAAGGGCTTTCAACAGAAGCAGTGGAGAAGAGCAGGTAGACTTCAGTACAACACCATCATTCCAGAAGGCCTGGAATGATTTATAAATAGCCTGGATAATGAGCAATCAGGAAGAAAGAAGGAAATTTAGCAAGAAGATTGTGAGGTTAATATGATCACTAACACTACAGGCAGACAGGCTTGAGGGGTAGAAAAAGAGACAGAGATAATTCATTTGATATTTCTCCTTGTATGAAACTCTGCAAAGACAGAAGAAGTAAGGGAAAACAGACAACGTGAAAGAAGTAGTAGGAATCATTTCCACATAGACAGCAGTGAAAAGAACACCAGAGGACAGAGCAACTGCAAGCACTCCAGGAGAACTGTGAGGGCTATCAGAGGCAATGGTGGGGAAAAGAGCTACCATAAGAAATTACAAGAGATAAACTGGGTGGGAAGGGGGGAGGGCAAAAGAGTAAAGCTGTCTGGTTCTTGAGTGCAGTAACAGGCTTGAAATGCCTTGAACAGCCTCCCTTTGAACCCCACCCACATACCCTCTGCCCATGGTCCATGAGCTCCATTGCAGCTCAGGTCCAGGCATCCTGCCTTGTCTGAGCTATACTCTATGTGGACCTGTCCTCAGTCCTCTCTCCTGGACAAACCTTGGACCTACACTGTAGGCAGCTCACCTCCAGTCCTGTCTCTGACACCACCTCCTACTGCTGGATTCACTGGGTGGACCCAATTCACCACCTCATCTTCTTTGGGAATGTTGATGGCCCTTGCTATCAGCGTCTTGTTCTGCCTGCTCTCTTCAGATGTGGTAGGACTGTACCACAGTTACTGAGGGCACTGCTGGTAGCTGTCAGCACCTTCAGCTCCTAGCTTGCCTTCCCCAGAGGACCAGCCCTGCTCTTGCTGCTCCCTGACATGAGCCAAGCTAGGGAGAACAAAAGCCAGGGAAGCAAAGCGGCAGCCCACAGATCTGTTGAAATGGGAAGACTGTTGGTGACTGTGGGAAGAAGAGTTAACACTGGCTAGTCACCACAAAGACAACGGCCGCACTCCAAAAATCCTGTGGCACTCCTTCACAATACTGTATGTCCACAAAACAGATCACCTTGAAAAGCTTCTGATATGCACAGCCTACTTCAACCCCTGCTTCTGAGCTCAACTTTTAAAGCATTACTCCAAGGAGGGGAGATCAGTACCTGTCCTCACCCCATTGCTACCCTCACCCCACTGCTAAAACACCACACATAGCAGGATGTGGCCATGGGCTACAACCAGAGCTGGTTACTGTTGCTTGCCCATAGAGAAGGGTATTCAAACCTTACCGACTAAAACTTGGAGCGGAGCCAAAAGACTACAGGAAAGGCTCCAGAATGTCTCTTTCCTAGAGTTACCCAATTCTTCTTTCGTGCTGGAGCTCCCTTCTGCTTTTGTTCTCCTCACCACCATTGCCACCGCATCCAACATGCATCTCTATCCTTGCTTCATGTGGATGGCTGACCAAGCTGCTCCATCTCTGTTAAGTCCTACAAGACCCCCATTAAAAAAACCCTCTGAGCTATGCATGCTACCCTCATCTTCCACAGTGAGCATTCTGCAGCTGAAGACCCTTCATTGCCTTCTCTAAACATAAACCAGAAGCATAATCACTCCTTCAGACTGTTGCTCCTTAATACTGCCCTGAATTCCCTTCCCCTTGCAAACGGGTGACCAGCTTTCTCTGCAGAAGCTCTGTCACATCTTTAAGCTTATGTCACGACTTTGCACATAAAGCTCATCTCTTCATGGCAACACCCTCAAAATGCACAACACAGACTGCTGTCCTAACAATGTCCTTCACATCTCCCTCGGGAACAACAACCTTTCCCTTTAAATCTGATTCCACCCTCCTCTTTGGGTGGCCAACCTGTCCCCTGTTCTACCTGCCCCACCACTACCATTTGCACCCCTCATTTGCTCCTCACACCTCTTTCCTGCCATCCCACCATCAAACTTGGTCACTTCTGTCTCCCCTCATTGCCCCAGCCTCCTCACCGTGTCTCATTTGACCCTCAGACCAAGCCACACACTGGTTACACCAGCAAACCCAACACACCGCCAACCACCCGTACATGCAACACTTGTGCTGCACACCACTCCATGGGTACAGCATAAATAATTTTAAGCACAGAGCCTGTTTAGCTTTTCTTTTCTCAGTCTTTCAAATATTTTTAGAAACACAGTGGAAAATGTTAAATGAAGCAGTACATCTAAGCGTGCTTCCCCCCTCCCCCCAAAACCTGTCTGTCCAGACTTGTCTGCTCAAATCACCAGAGGAGTTTGAATCCAGAGTATTTATATCCACACTAAAAAGTTCTTATCCTTTCAGCCCGGAGATGTTTGTCCTCTTTGGTCCAGCATCTAGAAAGGACTTTATTCAGAGTTTGTCAATGAGTTACAAACTCCTTGCCAGACAGAAGTGCTGCAGACAGGCAAAGTGGTTTTCTTGCCTTGAGAAGGAAGCACAAGCCAGTAAACAGGGTGACTCAAGCACAAACTGATACGCTCTATGAGACACTATGAAATGAACCAAAAGTCTAGAATTTACCTTATCAAGGACCTGGGTGTTATTCCCAACCCTGCCAGAGCTGAATTTGTGCGAAGTTTTTCATACTATATTTCTGGGATGGCAACGAGTTCACACTTGATGTTCTTCCAGGCTTTGAGTATAACATTTCAGCCAGAAATAAGTGCACCAAGATGCAAGTGGCAGGTTGTAGAGCTGAGACAGGAGCTCAGCCCTAGGCTGTGTGTGCACTCCTCCAGGCAAAAGGCTCCAGGATGTACTAGTGTACAACATGAGAGTCTTTCACTGGCTGCAGTTTGGCCACCTCGGTGGTGCAGAATAGGTCTGCAGCCTCGCATCAAGCAGGGGACAAACCACACAGCCCACTACAAACATGAGCTTCCACTTGCTCCTACAGCTGTTCTCTGCCAAGCCCCACTGCCTGGGCTTCACCACCTCTCACAGCCATCAGCTCTGAGTCCTCATCACCACAGTGTGCCCACTGGGTCCGACAACCCTGCTCATTCACACACAGGCCACCCCAAAGTACCTCCGTGGCCACCCTCCCACATCCCAGCACCCCACTCCCGCCTCACGGTACCCTCAATGCCACCAGCTTCACACAGCAATACTTCCAGTGAATGCAGAATGAGGTGGTGACAAACCCCTCACCCTCCAGCTGAAAATAATACCGTAAGTACTGCAGGCCACCTTTCCTCCTGCCACAGCCCACTGGGCCCTGCCCGAAGGGCACCGCAATGTAAGAAGCGAGTGGTGGGTGCCGCTGCCCACCCCTCGGCCCCTTGCTCTTGCTTTCGTGCCCACCTCGTTTGAAAAGTAAATCCCGGGGCTGGTTCCCACACGGGTGTAGCGGGAAAACCCGCTCGCCTCCTCCTCCCACCCCCAGCACCAGGCCGCCGATCCCCGGCCTTGCCTAGCGGCCGACGCCTCCAAACGCGCCACCTCCCCCGGCCTGGGCGGAGAGCGGCTGGCAGCGCCTCCCGCACCCCCCGCGGCTCGGCCAGGCGCCGGCACCCCGGCAGCCCCACCACTCCGGTCCTGCTGGGAGGGGTCTCCCGCAGCAGGAGATACACAGGCTTCCCCAGGAAAACAAACCGAAACGTACTCTTCCTCCTTCCCCAGCCCCCGTCCGCTTAAATAAAAATCACACATTTCCAGGAGCCTGGAAGGCGGCTTTAAGATTAAAAAAACCCCAAAGATAACCTCCCGTGCCACCCGGAAACTGAATAAAGCATTAAAGAATCGGGGGGGGGGGGGGGGGAAGAAGAAAAACAAAATATCCCACAACCTTATTTGATAAACTTTACAAGCCCCAACGGAAGGGTTGCATCTGAAAAGCTATTTCACAAGAGCTTCTCTGCTGCTTCATGGGGTTTATACCAAACAAGAGGGGGAAACTGCAGCCTAAATAAAGACGCGAACAGAGCTCTCAAACCTACAAACCACAAACAGGCACAAACGCAATTAATCCCAAGTTTTTCGTATAAACGCAGGGGCTTTTCCCCCAGCTATCCACTTTTAGACTAGTGCCACATTTTTTCCGAGGGGGTGGGATTAGGATCTCTGACAATTATTTTTTTGCAAACCCCACATTTTTGGCGGAAGAGAGGGTTTGCTTCAAAATCTCACCCATATTATTTTTCTTTTTTTTTTTTAAGAAAAAAAAAATGCAATTATACAACGTTTCGTCCATGCAGCTACTATTTGAAACCTTTACTTTCCAATGAAGCAACATCCAGATTTTCCCGTTTCTCAAGTCCACCTCCTTCTACATACACAAACACATACACACACAGAGAACTGGTTTAAGACAAACATAATCCCCCCCAAATAATAATAAAGGACTCACCTCTCCTTGGGTTTTCCCCCACACACTATGTATAAACTTTCCGTGATAAATGGTATTGTATTACTAAAGATATTATTAATGTATTATTACTAGAAGTAATAATAATAGTAAGTGCTATTTAATTACGGAAGGCAGCATTCTGCTTCTGGATCGGCTGCCCCTGCAGCTCCCTCCATGTGCCTCCTGATCTCTTTACTTTCATTTCCAGGTCTCGCTCTCGCTCGCTCGCTCTCAGCTGCACCAGCAAGAGAAAATGCCTCCCTGCATATCCTCCGGGCCCTAGAGGCTCCCGCTTTCCATTACAAAAATTCACAGATTCAACCCTTGTGGTTGGTTTTGAGATTCTTTAAGGTGAATTAGGCTTATAAAAGGTATAATTTAAAAACAAAAAAATACAAAAATGAAAGTGCTTAAGCAGCCGAGGCTCCGTTCTTATTTTAATGCGACATTTTTCTTCTTCCTGTTGTCTTTGCTGATGTACAAAATACACCCCAGAAAAAAGCAAAGCTGCCTCTGCAGAGTGATTGCATGCATGTGAAGCGCGGCAATGAACTGAATTACGAGACACCCCCCTCCCGATGGGATTATAACATACGTGAAGCAGTGACCCTGCTGTCCACCCATATATGTTTGCTGGATGGGGGCCAGAGCCATCGCTTATGGCAGAGCAATTATCTGTTCCAGCCAGACCTTATGTATTCCACCCCATGCTGCTGAGGGGGGTCCCTGTAAATAAGATCTTCTGCAAACACAAATCTTTAGGAAAGGAATATGCAGCCTGTGTGTGTGTATATATAACATTGTTACTACCTACCACGGTGCATTATACAATACATGTATAGGGTATATATGTGCATGCATATGTATTTATATATATGTTTACATATATGAGTTTAGGCACTTCTTTGGACCAGATTTTTACCTTGTTTTCATCCCAAATCCCTCAATATTTGCAGAAAATGCACTGAATCCCCACAGCAGCCCATGCCAGCAGAGCCCCAGGAATGAGTTGCTGATGGGAAGTGGGGGCTCAGAGGCACGTTGCTCTGTCATGGGGAATGGTTGTGAAGACAGCCATCCACCAATGGCCTTAGACCAGGGATTCATTCATCCCTGCCCAGCTGCACTACCATTAACTTCAAAAAAACCTCTGAAACTAGTTCCATGGGGTTTTTAGCTTCCTGGGTAGGATAGGTTTTTCTCTCCCTAAAGGGTTCCGTCTGACACTGGTTTAAATTATTACCCCTTTTCCAATGTAATCAGTGACATGTTTACTCCTCAGCATCTTGCTTCTTGTGCTTACAGTGACCCAAGAGAGTGTTGCTTTGTGCTATGCAGCTATGCAATGCTGACAAGATTCAGAGGCAGGTAGAAGATATAATCTGAAAGTGTACTAAACTTCTTTAATATTTTAAAAGTTGATCAAAAAAGAGAAGGCTATTATACTGAGTAGGATTGACTTCTGTCATCTCTGTCCACACAATAAAAAGATAAGTTATGAATTATATTGTGAATATACATTATTGTAGAACGTACCATATGACACTGGAGAGCACTGTCTTATGCTCTTCACAATATATAATTGCATTGCTTTTTTTTAGATACTAAGATCCAAAGACTGATTGACACAAGCAAACGTTGCATTACAATAACCTTGTTCTGACATGAGAAAAAACAGAGAAGCTTTTGTTTGTAAAAAAATGACAGTACATATTTTTCAGATTGTGCTAAATTCCAATTTAGGCAATAAAGATCTGCCTACTGAGACACACCCTGTGACATGAATTATATATAATGAATAAAATCATAGAATGGCTTTGTTTGGAAGGGACCTTAAAGCTCATCCAGTTCCAACCCCTTGCCATGGGCAGGGACACCTTCTACTAGAGCAGGTTGCTCCAAGCC